>CAKAKR010034993.1:48774-71727 GCA_916700685.1 Adelosebastes latens | reverse complement strand
CTGTACATGTGATCCCACTCAGACCTTCTAATCCTTCTAGACATCTGCCTGAAGAGGGAAATATCAATTACAAATCTTCAGCGTGCTACCAGGGTGCATTCAAAGGTGAAACGGGGCAGCTTTGAAATAAAGTTATTACCAAGGCAGCCATTTCAGCGCTTAAGAGTAAAAAATTAATAATCCAGGCCGTCGCTACGGGAGAAGAAAAAAAGAAGAAAAGAAAAAGGAAGAAAATTAGAGATGAAAGACAGCCACAGGTTAGGCCACAGCGAAAAACCGTTTCATTTGGCCCATCGTCTCATCTCCAACTTGAAAGCGGGCCTCTTTTGTTCTTTTTTCACCTCCACCCCAGCCACACGCCCACTCGTCTTTTTTCTTCTTTTTTTTTAACCCACCCTTTGCATAATTACATCACTGATATTTCTGTGATGATCTTCCACCATTACTTGGATTTACAAATGCCCTCTAGGGACTGGAAATTAATGCTATAAGGAACAAAATGCATTTCACGTATGCAGTCTGTATAGCTCCGCAGGGGTGTTAAATTACACATGGATATATTTTAATGATTGGTTGTCAGAGCTAGCTTCTCTATATTTTACCATAAAGGAGAAGCCGAACGATGGAAAGGACAAGGAAATCACTAATGGTTTACTTCCTCTCCTTGAGCTCACATTTTGAATCCTCATCTTTCAGCCTCAGTCTTTCAGTCTTGTGCACCGTCTCTCTCTCTGCATGCCTTTTTAAAGAAGTACTAAGGGCATTTGCTGCACTTGAGTAATCAATAAATAACAACCCCTTCACTCCATCACTCTTTCTTTAAACCCACGTAATTCCTAATGCAGTGGAGCAGTATCTCTGTAACAGAACAGCATGACCCTCTTGCTCAATTCAGGAAAAAGCCCACGCACATTTAATAATTAATACAGATCCATTTTTTACCTCTCTGGAGTCTAATAATTGCTATTTTTGTAGCGAAGGAGTGTTGAAAGGATTAAAGGAAAGTCAGACAGGGATACTGGACGTCGGCACCGTTTGGAAAGAAGTTGCCTCACTCAGACAAAACCAGGGAAACTTTGACTTATTACGATTTTTGTTGTTGCCACGCTAGCAGTGATGCTCGTTGTTCAGTCCACCACTTTGTTCCTGATTGAGATTATTCAACAACTAATGGATAGTTTGCAGTGAAATGGACACAGATGGACATAATCTCCAGATGATGAATCCTATTGATTTTTGGTGATCCCTTGACTCGTCCTCTAACGCAATGAGGTTTGAAATGTCTCATTAATCAGCACCATCATCATGTCAAATCTTAATTTGTCCAATACTTTGGTTGACGACGAAAAAATCATGTCCGTCTGTGTCCTCCGGTGCTCCTAACGGCATCTGCGAGATTTCACAGACTGGAGGAAAACGAGCAGTAAGAGCTGATCTGAGGTCCGCTGTCCAGCCGCCGTCTATGAAAGCCGGCTGTCAATCATTCGCGAACTCCGACCAAACGGTCAAACTAGGCAGCGCTGATCAAATATGAATCAATATTCTGTTACGTTAATGCCTATTTCTCTCCTCAAATGTTTTCAGAATCATCTTGTAGTGCACGATTTAGCTGTAAAATGAGAAAGTTTCTGCCGCCGCCCCCGCCATTGTGAAATCTGGTGATGGAACGCCGAGTTCCGGTCACATGACCGGAGCACAGCCAATAGGAACGCTCTCTCAATAAAATGACCTGTGATGGACAAAGTCTCCCGTCACGGGCTAGATTTTCTGAAGCCTGAAAACAGAGCCATGAGGAGATGCAGAGGTCTAGTTATCTCTCAGAACACTTGCGTTACAATATGCTGAAAGGTTATTATGGAATTTTTGCCCAATGATGCCAAAAATATACTGCCTACTGCCACTTTAACTTACGTACATAACCTACGTTATGCAACGATATTATGTTATGTAAACAACATTTTAACCCAAACCATGATCTTTTTCTGATTTTCACCTAGTTCTTGCTGCCCAAATTTGTTATCAATTCACAACGTGTTTAAACCTGTGACCCTTAACCAAGTTGATTTAGTTGCTTAAACCTAACCAGACCTTATCTGTATAAGTGGCGGATCAGAAAACAGTCACCTGAATATTTTTTTTTTGTGAAGTGAAATGACGTGTTGTCCTTTAATGACTTGTTTGATTTTTGAAGAAAAAAAATGTCCTTTTTGAGGGAAGAAAAACTGCTAACAGAAAGAAAATGCAATACGTAGCATCGTAACAGGTAAAATAATAAGTTACCGCTGACATGAGAGAAGAATAACATACCTATTTTTTGAGAAATAAGCGTTTTACAGTTAGCTCTGAGCTCCCCACACTTCCTTTTCATTATCTCTCCCCCCTCAAGCATTTTTTCTCGCTTTACACACACACACATTCCCTCTCTCACATATAAACTGATAGAACAGCAGATCTACCCACTTTGTCCATCTGCAGGATGTTGAGGATTCACTGGCAAACTCTCTCTCTCTCTCTCTCTCTCTCTCTCTCTGTCTCTCTCTCTCTCAGCCTTTATCTGTGCTATTTTCAGAGGGAGAGAGCAGTAAGTGAAGTATTGTGAGAGGTGATACAAAAGCTTCCTTCTCAAGGGAGCGAGAGGGAGTGAGAGGCAGAGAAGAGAGTTTGTAAAATATGCCGCTGACTATTCATCTCCCCCCTATTTTCCAGCTCTCTCTCTCTCTCTCTCTCTCTCTCTCTCCCTCTCTGACTCTTTCCAGGCTCCTAGAGAGGCGATTTCATATGCTTGGACACAAAGAATTTTCACTGTATTAAATAATGCAGGTAGTCCACAATTCCTCCATCTCTCCTTTCTCTCTTTTTTTTTTTCCAGGCCATTTGAAACAGCCAGATCCAACTCCAGCACACTATAGCCGTGAGTAACAAATGTGACCCATTATCATAAATACATTTCTGTTTTGCTCCTGTCCCATTAACCACATTGAAATGATCCGGTCGAGATCAAACAGAGACGGGCGGTTTGTGAATGTGTTTACACGTCCCCCGCTCTTAGCATTTGATGCCCTTGTGCTCAGACAGTGATGCATTGCACATTCCTGTTTGATTTGCCACGATGCCCAATACCAGACTACCAGATACAAGGTTGAAATTGTTATGATATAAATGGGTGATATGTCGCCGCCCAACTCTCCTACACCGATTTAAAGGGACACTTGAGGGGATATTAGTACAATGTATGTTCTAAGTACCGGTATTGTTTCTTTAACATGACCTCCCTGCCTACATTGTTACATCTCAGGTCTCTTCCCTGAAAATAATCTGAAGCACCAACTGTTAATCAACGGCCGAATAGCCTCTCAAGCTGCCTGCTCATGAAAAAAGTTAACGTGTGCTACTAAAAAGCCCTCTGTAGATATTTAAAAAACATATGGAGACGCTTTATGCACAGAGGACAGAACCTGCCGAAATGAATAAAAATAAATTAATAAATGACTCGATAAATAAATATGCCGTTAAATGTACCAGGAAAATTAAAAATAAATGTATGCGTTAATTAAATGATAAAATGTGAAATGCATTAATATTTCTGTTTTAATTTGCTTCTTTATTTATTTACCTTTTTATTAATTCCCCTATCTAGTCTTCTATTTAATTTTCCCTTTTGTTTATTTACTGATTTATTTGTATTCAATTTTAAATTTATTTAAATTTATTTATTAATTATTTAAAAATATCTCAAAAATGTAAATTAAATATATATATTAATGACACCTGTGGCCGTTAAGTGAGCTGCAGTCAGCAACCTGACATCTCTCCACGTTGTCCATTAATTCCTGATAATGGACAGCTCGTCGGGCATTATCCCTTACATAATGTTCTGTAATGTTCCTATATTTTATTTGGACCATTGGCTCCGTGATACTAACTAGCTTGCAGCTAGCAAATGACTTTATATCTGCTACTGTTATAAAGCAAACCAAGCAGATCCATGCTGCATAGCTACTGTAAGTTACAGCAAGCTGGCCAACCATAGCTTAAGTACTCAAGACAGTATTTTGCTACGTTAGCTGCACACTGTTGGCGCTTTAGGGGAGCTGAAGAGATGCAAGGCACTCGGGAGCGACCGTAAACGTCATATTTTTTGGATTTTCCCCGGCAAAACAGTCCCATTCCTTTACTTAGAAATTAGTCTACAGGCTGTTATAGGCGACCGAGAAAGTCGGGCAAGGTCTCGGTTTTTGAGTTACGTAACAATTCGTACACACATTGGCAATATGAAGCGATTAAAACACGTAAATTGTTACACATAGTACCTTTAAGGTTTTAAAAGACAATGAGGGGAGAAGGGGCAATGGTATAAAGAAGAATACAAAGATGGGGCTCCTCTAGCATAGTCTGGTCTGTCCGACATGTCATAAAGCTTTTGCAACTGATGGTCTTTCATTGACTTTTTGTGCATCTATGCAATGCCATTGTAAAGAAAAGAAAAAAGATTAGCCAACTTTAAAGGTCCCATATCGTGCTCATTTTCAGGATCATACTTGTACTTTGTGTTTCTACTAGAACATGTTTACATGCTGTAATGTTAAAAAAAAACTTTATTTTCCTCATACTGTTGGCCTGAATATGCCTGTATTTACCCTCGGTCTGAAACGCTCCGTTTTAGCGCATTTCGATGGAATTGCGATGGAATTGCGATGAAATTGCAACAGAATTGCGTTGCTAGGCAACAGCCTGGGTCCATGTGTACCTCCTGTCAGCTGATGACATTCACATACACTGCAACCAGGAATAAACTGGGACACATCTAGAATATTTATGTTTAAAACTGTGTAAAGGGTCTAAATATTGTACATTTGTGACATCACAAATGGACAGAAATCCTGACAGTTTGTTTCAAATGCAGAGTTTCTGAATACGGGCTGTGTGTATTTCCCTGTGGATTGAGTGTTTCGATACTTTCACAGTATTTATATAGGACTTAAGCCTGCTTTATAATAAAAAAAAAACATGAAAACCTCACTTTTTTATAATATGGGACCTTTAAACAAACCTGAAATTGTCTTTCCTCCTTTGAATGGATCAATAATATTTGGATTCGGGAGCATTTGAGCCTCTGACAGTGGCGTCTCTATAACTCAGTAATAGTAGCTGATAATGCAGCTTTATTTCCAGACCTTTCTGCACCCCCCGCATCCACATGCACCAATTTGGGAGTATGAAATGTCAACACTGTTGTTTTGCCAGTAGTGTCATGGATGACTTTGCCTATGACTGTATCTTTGTCAGTGTGTGTGTGTGTGTGTGTTTACACATACATATGATGGCTGCCCACTAGTCTATCTGCTTGACTGCTCCATTTGATTGCTCACTCCAGCAGCGGCACTCTGGAAAATGTTAATGGAGGGCAGTTTACGTCAGATACAGTTCACCGCCATCTGTACTCGACCCACCATCACACCTGATGGAGAGATGGATAAAAAGGTGGAGAGAGATTTACCAAGTACAAAGAAAGTAAAAAAGAACAACCACTCCTGTATTGTATTGATGCAGTCTGGTTAATTGCATCTGTGTGCTTACACTTATTTCTGTGTGTGTGAGTGTGTGTGTGTGTGTGTGCATAAGCCTCATGGCTTTGCGACTGAAGTGTGCACTGTTGTGAAAAGCATTTACATCTCCGTGTGAAGAAGACAGACACTCAGGTACATCTTGTCCAATGGCCCGTCTACCACTTTGGCTACTGTTGCTCTGTCACGGTTATCTCTCGCTCTCTATCTCACACACACACACACACACACACACACACCCACACAGTGCTCGCTCCGTTGCCTCCCTGACCTGAGATTGCTGTGTGCTGCTGCTCAAATCCAGAGAAGCATCGGGCCGTATACAAACACACACACATACGCTAAGATTTATGGCCTCCAATACAGTCAATAAGAGCCATTGGCCAAGATGAAGGACTTGCTAGCAGAGTAGTACACATGCACACATACAAACACACACTGTTGTCCATTAGCTAAGTGTACTGGAGTGAGCTGCTCACCACATTGACTCTCTTTGTTAGATTCCTTTAATGCCACTGTTGCCTCATGTGAAAAAAAAAAAACTATAGGTGGAAATAATCTGTAAAGTTAAGATGACATGCGGATAGGTGTTTGATTGCCATGAAACCACCAGTGTGAGTAGCCTACTTCAACCAGTTGATGCATTTTGTGAAAAAAAGTCATAACTCATATTCAATATAAATCGAAACACATGTCATACACGCACTGCTGAAATCAACATGACTTGCTCAATCCTGTGACGGCGGTATATTGAATTTACTTTAGAAAGTCATTCTAAAAGTAATTATCAAATTTTGACATTTTCTTTGTTTGCTAATGCAGCATGACTTTTATAAGGTGAAAGTATAAAAACAGATGATTCAGTCGGTTCAGTATTTTGATGTATGACCTCATCTTTTACGGAAAAACGTGAAGAGTACACTGAAAACGTGTTTTTTTGGGCACTTGTGTTTTTTATGTTGGTATTCCACATGTGAACTGCAAGCACGTGATTATTTCAAGTGACTTTAAAGCTGAAGTAGGTGAGATTGGAGCAAATATGATTAAAAAAAGTTATTTTTATAAAACGGTTGCTATATCATGACAGTAGAACATGAAACAGGTAACCTGAAAAAAATCATGTTCCTCTGTGTCCTCCGGTGCTCCTAACGGCATCTGCAAGATTTCACAGACCGGAGGAAAACAAGCAGTAAGAGCTGATCTGAGGTCTGCTGTCCAGCTGCAATCTATGAGAGCCGGCTGTCAATCACTCGCGAACTCCGACCAAACGGTCAAACTAGGCAGCGCTGATCAAATATGAATCAATATTATGTTACATTAACGCCTATTTCTCTCCTCAAATGTTTTCAGAATCATCTTGTGGTGCACGGTTTAGCTGTAAAATGAGAACGTTTGTGACGCCGCCGCCATTGCGAAATCTGGTGAAGGAACGCCAAGTTCTTGTCACATGACCGGAGCACAGCCAATAGGAACGCTCTGTCAATGAAATGACCTGTGATTGGTCAAAGTCTCCCGTCACGGGCTAGATTTTTTAAAGCCTGAAAACAGAGCCATGAGGAGGAGCAGAAGTCTAGTTATCTCTCAGAACACTTGAATAACAATATGCTGAAAGGTTATTATGGAATTTTTGCCCAATGATGCCAAAAATATACTGCCTACTGCCACTTTAATAGATATTTATTTAAATGAAAATCTTTGAGATTGCCACTTTAAACCGATATTGCTGAGCATGGAAAACATTACCTGCAAAAACTCAATATGTTTATCGTCATGGTAAAAAGGTTAAAGGTAGCATTTAGCTCAAAGTGCTGCTGTGCTAAGCACAGCCTCACAGAAATGCTGGCATGTCTGGAGATGGTGATGCTGCATTCCAGTCAAAGTTGGAGGTCGGATTTTCCCAGTTGAAATTTCCAACTTCTGTCCTCTTAGCGTTCCAGGTGCACGATGCCAAAACTTAAACAAAACAAAAACATGGCTGACCATGACAAACTAATCTTTCTTTGGCGTGTACACACAATTGAACCCTTAGTAATGAAGCCTCCTTGCATATATAAATGAAACAGACGAGGAAAAACTGCACACGACGCCATTATACATTTTATTTTACGGACATCAATTTACATGCAGAACAGGTTTTACTATATGATGGCATGTATTGTTTTAATTAAATACAGGCCAATATACTTTGCATTGCACCATTACCATTTACAATGTGCACTTCCATTGTTGTGTCACGTCAGACAACTGCTTCTTCATGAAGTCAGGGTAGATGGATTTGCCCTGAGTTTACAAGTAGGAACTCCGACTGTGAGTGGTGATCCATTGTACTTCTTCTAGTAGGAGGTCAGAAATGTTTCGAGTTCCGAGTTGTCTGGAACGTTCTTATATTCTCAGAACACTGACACTTTAATCTATACAGATATTTGTTCTTTTTTTTCTTTTTTAACTTGTGGATACACGGCTACACAGGAAAACAAAAAATGGTTCTTGACCATGAAAAGTAATTCTGACATGCCAGATGATAGAATTTTCGAATAGCCTTACTTATTGTGCTATCTCTTTCTTCTACCTGGAAGTGAATAACAAGCAAATTGCCCTCTTTTCACCTCTCTGCCATGTTCTCTTTCCCAGTCTACTCATCTTCTTTTCCTTCCTGTCTTGTATCCCCTTCTCCTCCCACCTCTCCTCACTGGCTTTTGTTTGCCTAATAAACACAGCAGTGTCTCTTAGCTTGGAAATAAAATCAACTCTTTTTGTAGAGCGACACAAGCTGTGCTTTCACATAAAACAACGGTCAATTAGACTTAAGACGCTGAGCCTCTTCCTGGGCCATAAAACATGGATAACAATGAGCAAACTGAAAACAAGCAGCAAAGACACTTTCACTCCTCATCTGCAGTCGTTTCACTTGTTTCAGGGGCTCGTTGAGAACTTTTTTATAGTATTTTTGTCGTTTTCATCGAGGTGGTTGCTTGTCCAAATGGCTTCCATATTGTTGAATGCTTCTTGATGGAGCTTTCAGAAGAAGGTCTTTTATTTCACTGCTACTGTAAGTGCAAGCATATGTAATTCAGAGTTACACTTTGTTCACACAGAGAACGTCAGCAGCGTGTTTCACGCGTGTGGTGTTCACACCAGCTGCGTTTCTGCTGCTGCTGTCAGCCCTTTCTTTCTACATAGAGTTTGCCTTTCATAATGGCCATTTCATTTCATTATAAATGCAATTTATATTTATTTTAGACAGAGAAAGGTTGAGAAACGTGTGGTAATTTGTAAATAATAGTAATTATTGACAATTAAAACCCCGTACTTTATTCATTCATGGAGCCCTGCAAGTCACTGCATGTTTTACAACAATGTCCTACACATATTTAAAAAATAAAAGCCTGAATGAAGGAATTCAATCCACAGAAAAAAATCACTTGAGGGCTTTTATTTTGAAATGAAAGCAGGAAGTGTTGATTTAAACATAAATCTTTAGTTTTTTTCATGTCCGTGACATATTCTACAGATACAGACATTGAAACTGTAGTAATGTTGCTGGTATGATGTCAATACACAGTCAAACGATCACTTTCACTGTCTGTTTTTGCTGTGAACCGCGCAGCTCACTGTAAAAATAGGCAAGACCTGGAGTCTCTAGAAGACTCAGCTGACACACAGCCGAGCCGCGCTGCTCACGCAGGCTGTCTGGCTGCTCTAACCTGTTAAGATGGACGTCGAAATAAAAAAGAACAGGTTCTGCGGCCACCACGCGGTTAGACCTAGGCCAATATGGGCCTCTAGACCTGGCTACCTATAGAAGTGGTTTCCAGCCTTAGGATAGGGAACCCCCCCACAATATAAACCTGATAGATTGTCAGATGTTTAACAACATTTAAGAAAAAGCATCTGCTTCACAAATTAGGTTTACTTCCTAGCTAAGCTTGCATGGTGGCTCTAAGTGTGGCAATGTCATGTTTTCTCCACTGGAAGGGCACACAGAGGTCATTTTATCATGTCAGTCGTGAGTTACATGACTCATTTGTATCGTCAGTTCCGTGAGTCCTGTGATTCGTTAGTCACATGACTTGTTATCGTCAGTCCTGTGAATCACCTGAGTTGCTGTGTCAGTGAAGTTAATGTCAACCACGACCGTTTCCTAACCCTTCTAAGGGGTTGTGTTGCCTAAACCTAACGTCACTCTAATGCAGAGGGGCACTGACCATGCAGCAGTATTTGATGAGTTGGGAGTGAGAATGTGTTGGGCTATTACCGCCGTTTGGCCTGCGTTGCATACCGGCACTTAAGGGTGCCTTGTGTGGTGAATTCCAACGGCTGCGACAAAGCATCGGTATTTGACGCCCTGGGAATGAGAACAGGCTGAAGACACAGTAAGAAACAGTCAGCAGAGACATACTGGTCCATGTGCGTGTTCATCCATGAGAATCTAAAGAGGACTTTGTCAGAGTGTACCACTGAGTGGATCAGGTTCTCCTCTTAAAGACGGTGATGACTTGTCGTGAGCATCCTGACCTGCAGCTTACCCCACCCCCCAATCAAACTGGCTTAACTGGAGAGGCTCACAGGAAAGATGAAGC
The DNA here is from genome assembly GCA_916700685.1 of Adelosebastes latens. Classification (NCBI taxonomy): domain Eukaryota; kingdom Metazoa; phylum Chordata; class Actinopteri; order Perciformes; family Sebastidae; genus Adelosebastes; species Adelosebastes latens. The sequence continues at coordinate 61,583 of CAKAKR010034993.1, read as the reverse complement.
CTAGTTATAGCCGAGTACCACAGGCAGACTGACAGATCATACTGCAAGTCTACAGCTTCTCATTTTGCAGGTCATCTCTGCTCATTGCTATCTCCTAATGCTCCTTCACTTATTTATTCAGTGACTTCAGTTATGAGTTCTGCCTGAGAGACTAGCTTAGCATAATCAGATAAGTAAATTAAAATGAGTGGAGCGATTTGATTTAAGTGCCCTGCACCACATGGTGTCCAGCATGCTTACAGGCTTACATGACACATAACAACATGGTCATGTGACATTTTTGATGACGTACTTGTTCCACGAATCATCTCATATATTTCAAAAGTTCCCATTTGTGTCTGAGAAATGTCCTATGATCAAGGACACAGGGTAGCTTTGGAGTTTGATTGCATTTTATCAAAACTGATTTCATTATTGAATCTGCTTATTGTATCAAATTAAATTTACCTTTCAACATTTGCAAGTAAAGTTACTTATTACTTAGTCATAAATAACTAAAACTCAAAGATCTGTAATCACCTTGTGTTAACTGAGTTACTGAGTTCCCTTTTCCTTTTGTTTTATCAGTTATTCAATTATTTTCTGTTAGTTGTTTAGTCATGTAGTTAGTTAAAAAAGAAAAGAACTTGGGTTATTTGATTTGTGTGTATATAAAACAACTAAATCACTGTGCACTATAGCCAAGAACTCCGTAGCAACCCTGAGATCAGAGACGTGATTAATATCAAATTTTGAAATTTTCCCTGTTTCTCCAAAATTGGGTTGCGTCCTAAATTGAATAATTTAATTGAATATAAGGTTGCATTCGACGGGGGGTATAGAGTGAAATTTTGTCATCAGGATTTAAGCACTCTGCTGCCACCTAGCGTCTACAGTTATCAAGTATACCCTCCGCTTTTACCGCCGCAACATCACTCTGGTAACGCGGCATCAATCATGTCAAATGAAACCAGTGACATCTGTAGAGTTTATATACCGTAAAACTTAAATAATAAGCCGAGCCCCAATTAGACACCGAGTCCCTTTTCCTCGCCGGTGTGGCGACACGTTTTGACGAATAAATGCAGGTCTCAATTAAACGCCGGTAGCTTTTGTCAAGGACGTGTTATATACATCATTAGATCGGTTATAGCCTATTCAGACTACACGATATCAGCCCGATTATAGCCCGACACAGCCGTCGTAGGGTGTTGACTCGGATCGGGAACGATAAATGAATGTCGTGTTCAACAATCGATCGTTTCATCTCGTGTAGTGGGTCATAGTACACGACAACCAACGCCACGTCCCGTCAGAAAGTCTAGCATGTTTGATTTTTTTGTTTTGCTTTCCACAACGTGTTCCGTCATGGCTGTGAATTTGACCGGCTGAGCGCAGATGAATACAGCTGTAAACGGAAGCACATGGCTACATATTATGCAGAATGATGTCATTGGACCTTCCCAGCGCAACTGCTGCCAGACCTCGCAGTAGGATATTCAATCTACGTTGTGTCGGAGTAAAAGACACCACCCTTCGTTGCATCTCTGCGCATGGAGTATCCTTTTGTGCGCCCACTTTCGCTTCTCCCTGTGAATTATATATTTATTGTTTTCCCCTGAAGCCTCGTGGGCCCCTTTACATGGTCGGGCCCAAAATAGCACACACAAAAAAAAAGAAACACCAGTCTCGAACACTGGTCTTCTGGTTGAAAGTCCTGTGTTTGTTGGACCCGCCCACCATAAACAGTCTTTCTCGCTTTCTATTCTACGTCACTAGCTCTGAGCGTAGCATATTTATGCAGATGTATTTATATTGCAGTCAGTACAGACTACATGGCGTACAAATGACACACCAAAAGCAATAACGGCGTCTTTATTGAACGCTCTATGCCTTGCAAATTATCGTGTCATTCATACTTCTTCTCGTGCAACCGGGCTGTCTCTTCAGTGTGTGTTGAGCAGAGCATAGACTCATCTGATGGAGAAAATATGAAATGCAAGGACCATGACCAAACCCAAGTTTAGTCTATGGAAAGTGAAAACTCTGCACTAAAGTAGACCACAGACTTATTCTATTGTATCAGAGAGAGGCAGGAAGAGAGAGAGAGAGAGACTGATTTGGTGTATCTCAGAGAGAGTGTCGACCGCTGACTCTGCTGTTTTCCCGCGGCTGGGTTATCTGCGAGGGGTAATGAATGGAGTCCGATGGAGTTAAGTTGAGATGAATGGAGACGAGCTCTAGATTCAGCACACCGGCCTTATCATCACTGGAGTATGAAGGCGGCTATTAAACAATGCCTACAACATACGGTGTACTGGAAGGGACCTTTGGTGATTCAACAGTAAGATTGCTCTTCCTTTAATAAAGTGTCACAGAAACCCACTTATTTGCACTTACGTTTTCTATCGTTGTTAATATTAATCTTTGATTGTGTCACTTTTTACTTCACATATGGGTCTAGGGAACCAACGGGGTTGTGTAGAATGCTGTAGGTGTATTGTTGGTGCTTTATTTTCATGCAAGATTGGGTACTTTTTTGGTCATAACTATTGTTATTCTTAAAACTACATTTGAAAACACATTTGTAGCTCATTTTTGACTTATGTTGTGGTTTTACTTGTTTTAATGACTTTAGGCACCATACGCTTTATTTTGTGTTTGGATTTTCTGAATAGTTTGTCAGAAGTAGGAAAGAAAGGAAGTTTCTTGTGAGGGGACAAAAGTTCATCCTCGAGATCAAACTTATGTGTTGAATACATTTCCTTCATTTGCAAAGCCAAATTTTTAAAGCATTCCAAATCATGCACAGTTTACATTCATGCTAGCAGTGATGGTGGATCCACTCGAAAAAAAAACATTGCTCCATAGTGCTACTAGTGGTCACACTCCACAGGGTGCCTTCAAACTGCATCCAGCAGACATTGGAGATCATGAAGAACTATTTGACTCAGACTCTTAAGATAATAGGTGCAAAATGAGGAATACAGGAATGATTCTACAACTGCTTGGCCTAACTGTGAGTGTAAAGGAATACTTCACCCACAAAATGACCATTTCTTTATCAATTAATTACCCTGTGTTACCTTTAATTATCAAATGGAGAATCAAAACACAGAGAAAAGTCTTGATTAATTGAAGTAAATGGGGGCCGCGCTTAACAGCAAAACGATATCAGAACATCTGTTTACAAAATCTCACACAAACTCGTGCAGAATAATCCAAGTCTCATTTATCCAGTCGTGTGCTCAGTACTTCCCAAACCCACGCATCTTCGCTGAAGCCTTACTGTTTAAAGAACTTCCGCATGAACAGTCTCAGTATGAAGATTTTCAAATAGTAAGGTTTAATGTAGATGTTTGGGAAGTAGTGAGCATACGACTGGATAAATGAGACTTGGATGATTCTGCACCAGTTGTTTGAGAGTTTGTTGTAAACAGATGTCTTTATATAGGTTTGCTGTTGTTAAATGTGGCCCACATTTACTTCAAATCATCAAGACTTTTCTCTGTCTTTTCATTCTTTGTTCACTGCGGAGGCATGAGAGAAAAACAATGTTTTCTACAAGAGTTCAAGGTAACACTGGGTGAGGAATTGCTATACAAAATGGTCACTTTGTGGGTAAAGTATTTCTTTAAATGTTTTCAGAAACTGATTTCTTTAACTCTTCAGTGCAGTGGGTATTTTTGCAAACACCCAGCACTTAGCCATTTGCATTTGTTAACGCATTATAATCATATTACATTTTTTACCATTTTTGACAGTCTGACACCAGACCATTGTTAAAAACAAATAGTTTGAGGAATACCAGGGTGTTAAGTGCTTAACTGATTTAAATGATTGAATTAGACAGGTTGTAATATAGTCCCAGATTGTTTAAAACTAAAGCTATTCATTTAACCCCTTAAAAGCCACCTGCCCTCTGGCGGGTTAGAGGTAGGGTTATATGGGTAAAAATGATGATCAACAATGCTTTGAATGATGGTATTAGGTTCAGGGTTACTTTTTAAAAAAGGGGTGGATCTTGGTTAAGAGTCAAAGATAGGGTCGGTAGTCTTAAGAAACCAGCAAGAGCACGCTAGATTTTTTAAAATTATCCAACCAAAAAACCCAGTCCAGTGTTGCCAACTCTTCTCCAATGAAAGCAGCTAGCAGCACCAGCTCCAAAAGTCCCTAAATCTAGAGAGAAAGTCACCAAGTCAGCAACACCGACAGTCAATAAACATGGCTATTGTTAGTACTCACAGCTGTCAAGCTAGCAGCTGGTGGAAGACTCCGGTGACATGCACGGACAGAGTGCACGCAGGCAGGTAGACAGCCGCATATACCGAAAATAAAATTCTAATTTTTTTGTTATCTATTGTAGGGCAAAGACGGTGGGGTAGCAGTTTGTATAGTGTTTGGCCCATTATCCCTTCTCCCATTACATGAAACCTGCAAGTATAGAATGTCAACATAGTACTTTTTTAATTCTGAGATACCATTTAGAATTTAGAATTTGTGACAACTCAAGGTTATACGCAAATTATTTAAAATATGTATGTATGTAACTTACTTACTTACTTAGTCCTTGTTGCGCCGGGTGGCACATAGGGCAAGAACTAAGGATCTCCACTCATCTCTGTTGTTTGCTTTCTTCTCAATGCTGTTCCAGCTGTATCCTCTCGTCTTCATTTCTCCTTCGATGGTTCGCCTCCAGCTTGTTTTGGGCCTCCCTCTTTTGCGTTTTCCCTCTGGTGTCAAACGCAATGCCACTTTTGTCATGTCATCAGATGGTTTCCTTAAAACATGTCCTAGCCATCTCCACCTTCTTCTTATCAATATTGTTTCCATGTCCAAGCACCCTGTCGTTTTGTGTAGTTCATGGTTTGTAATCTTCCTAGTCCAGAATATCCTCATGATCTTTCTGAGGCGGGTATTGTGAAAGCTGGAAAGCTTGCCTATGTCTCTTTCAGTCATTCTCCAGCACTCAGCACCATATAGAAGGACAGATAGTACACAGCTGTTGTATAACCTTATCTTGGTGTGTCTAGTTACATGTGTCGACTTCCAGATGTTTCCAAGTCTTAGAAATGCTGTCCTTGCTTTTCCTAATCTGGCCATAATGTCTTGGTCAGCTCCACCATCTGATGTTACCTGGCTTCCGGGTATGTATGTAAACTCAGTCTTTATGCCAAACGGCCTTAGTATCTTTGGGTCTAACATTTAAACGGTACATACAGTATGTCTGCCCGAACGACCTGTTTCTACCACAACTATATTTAATAACACAAGCAAGATACTACCACTAGCAACATGCTATTTCCAAGGTCCAAAAAGCAATTTTGGGTCAAAAGGGTACATTTCCAGTTTGTGAGGATTAGGCACTCTTCTGCATGCAGATCCACTCCAATTTAAGCTGTTGCGACAGGTGAATTTCTGCATTAATATCATGCTTAGTGCAGCATCCTGAAAATCTTTTTCAGAGACACCAGGCTTTCATCTGTCAAGAGCGACAGTGAGTGCAATCAATTAGCAGTCTGGAACAATCAGCAAAGCATACCCACCACAGCACTGTGCTGGAACAGTAGATTCTGATAATTGGTAGACCGTCCTCCAACTGATGTGATGAATAACCATGGTGTTCCTGCAAAAAAAGAAAGTCTCATGTTTCCCTAAAGTGGGATCGGCGACACTTGAAATGAGACCGAAGAGTGCGTTTACGAGACACGCAGAGGGTTAGAGAGATGTAGGTTGGAGAGGGATGGAGGGGAGAGAGAGTGAAATATATAGCGAGGGAGGGAGGATGTTCAGTGTGTGTGGCTCATTAACTCAGTAGATGTAATCAGGGGGAGGGAGTGAGACATTTGGCTATCGATTAATGAGCAGCACGGCTGGTGTGGTGGTGAAGCCATACTGTACGTGCTCTGACTGAACTCTGCTGTCAGCTCTGATGTAGCAGTCTGTGGATGATTATGTATACATCTTAGGATAGAGATGCTCAGGGGCTTATGGTGATGTGTGGGAGCTCTGATTTAGCAACTTCAGTGAAAAAAAAGTCCTCATCCGTATGTCATGGTTTAAACATACATGCTAGGAGGGTGATATTGAAGATTATGTGTGGTGTGTCTTACATCACCATGTACTTGAAAATCATATTTGCCTAATGTGAACTTATCACATGTTGAAATGTTTCACATGTGATAAACCATCACATGTGCCTATGTGAATGTATCACATTTGAAATGTGTTTCGTATTGATGTTCTCAAGTGATGTCTAACGCCTCATCCACACTGGGAACGTCAGGAGCGCGTGGCGGCTGCGTGGCGTGGTGGCTGCGTGGCGTGGTGGCTGCTTGGCGTGGTGGCTGTGTGTTCACGTGGCGGGTGTTCACACCAGCTGTGTTTCAGCTGCGTGTCTGGTGTCAGCCCTTTCTTTCTACATAGTTCGTTAAGAAACGTGTGGTAATTTGTAAATAATAATAATAATCCACAAATAAAACTCCGTACTCTATTCATTCATGGAGCTCTCCAAGTCACTGCATGTCCTACAACACTATCCGATGCATATTTCAGAATAAAAGCATCGTGTTAACAAATGAAGGAATTCTGTCCTCAGAAAAAACACTTAAGGGCTTTTATTTTGAAATGAAAGCAGTGTTGATTTAAAAATAAGTCTTTACTTTTTTTCATCTCCGTAACATATTCTACAGATAGACATCAAAACTGTAGTAATGTTGCTGATATGATGTCAATATAGAGTCAATAGATCACCTTCACTGTCTGTTGTTGCTGTTAAACGCGTGGGGCACCCGTCAAAAATAGGCGAGACCTCGAATAACTAGAAGAGATGTTCGTCTCACTCGGGCAGTGAGGCTGCTCTAACCTGTTAACACGGACGCCGAAATAAAAAACATCAGGTAACGCAGCCGCCACGCGCTCCTGACGTTCACCGTGTGGATGAGGATTTACATTTCATATGTTATCCAAGAAAAGTGTGAATTTATTACATTTGAACTGTTTCACATGTGATAAATTCCTGTGTCAGTTGAAGTTTTAATTGGTGGATTAGACAATTCCACAGCAGTGAGGGCGTGAATCCATTCACTGATATTTCATTCATAATATATGGAAAACATTTAATGTACCGTAAATGAAACAGTGGTGATGCTGCATTTTCTTGAGGCACAAAGTTGTTTTGAAATCCAACAGTAGAAGACATCATGGCTTATCAGTCACTAACTTCCACTGTAAATAAACTGTAGCAGAGTACTGCTGGGAAAAAAGCACTTACTCACGAGAAATAAAGACTAGAGTAAACATTTTTTTTTTTTAAAAAGCAGTTTAACTCTTGAGTCTTGAGTGTAAAACATAACAGCAGTGGGAGTGGCATTTACTACTGTGGAAATACTGTAAACTGAAATATATAATATTTGTAATATGAGCATATGCAGCATAAAGATGATAAAAAGGTGGTTTCGTACAGTACAGCATGCATCTCCACCACAGAGCAGCCATATGGGACACATTATGGGCCCACCGTGTGGTGTCGTCAAACTGACAGCACACAGTGATTTAACCCTGCTGGAAGTGGATGGATCCATGCTTACCTTCAAAGTCATCTGTCTTCCGGCTCTGTGAGAGTCTAAAAGCCCCCAGGGAGACACAGTACAGCATGGTGGCCGTTCAAGTACCTCTCAATTACTGCTTTTAATTTCCCCTCCACTGCTGGTCCGTCTCCATTAGCTGTGACATTTCTCTCAGATATAGAGCTATATAGCCTCTTTTCTAGTCGTCACCGCCACGGTCCCCGTCTGCTGCAGAGGTTTTGGTGAAACTCTGTTATCATGGTGGAGAGACAAAATGGAAGTGTGTGAAACATGACCCACTAGCTTCAAATTATGGAAAACAACTAAATATAATTTTGCATGTAACAGAGAATAACAATAAGCAGTGACTAGTGACAAGTGACTATGGTGCCATATATATACACTTATTGAAGGAATTTGGTATTTTTCAGAGACCTCATCCACACTGTGTAAATCAGCTAAATATCCAGCCGTGACATTGACATTTTTTTAAATAACGCGAAGCTACGTGTTTTGTAATCCAACACAACAAACTCTGCCCGGCTGGCACTTGCGTTTCCACCATGGATGTGTTCCACTATTCCACCACTGTCTTCACGTCACCTCGCCAGATTTCAGAACGAGTCTTCTCCTTGAGCGAGACTCTTTCCATAATGTCAGACACTTATAATAACAATCAGATCCTGTCATGGCAAAAACAAGCACTTTTAGTGGACATAAATGATGGAGCCAGCTTGCCCCAATAGCACCATATTACAGCCCGTGATTGGCTCGCGCATGGCATTTGTGTACAACTTTTGGACTGCTCTTGAACGTTTGGTCTTGCTTTTCCTTCGAAGCCAAAAAGAGGCTCGTCGCTGCCACCTTTATGTCCGTGCTGGACTATGGCGACGTTATATACATGCATGCATCTTCTTAGAGCCTATGCACGCTGGATACTGTCTACCGCGGAGTACCATGGAGATTTATTACAAATTTTAAAGCCCTTACGCACCATTGCTCTTTGTATGCTCGGGTAGGATGGTCTGCCTTGTCCACCCGTAGACTGAACCACTGGCGTGTTCTTATTTATAAGGCTATTCTTTGTTTGCTTTCATCTTACCTACGGACCTACATCCTTCAAAAAAAGTGCGGGAAGTTACTGTCTTTGCTCACAGGACTTAATCCTACTAACTGTCCCCAAAGTCCTTCTGAACTGGGAAAAAGGGCGTTCCAGTATATGCTGCTCCCTCTTCTGGGAATCAGTTACAAAATGACCTGAAACTTGGAGAGCTGGTCTCAATGAATGTCCTTAAAGTGCTTTTAAAGGATTTGGAAACAAGCACATCTGGTTGTAGATGTTTTGAATGCTGATGAATGTTTTTTCGAAACCTCACGATTCTGTAATTTGCTCTTTGTCTTCGTTTTCAATCGATATGTTTGTTTTATGTCTGCAGCTGTGTAACTGCTGCTGCCTATCTTGGCCAGGACACTCTTGGAAAAGAGATTTTTAATCTCAACGATTTTTTACTCCTGGTTAAATAAAGGTCATATATAATGTTGATGTGTGAGGTCAACAAAACGAGGGGGCAAATGCAACAATTGTATCAAAGTAGTCCCTGAATGGGAACAAAGCAAACGAACAAGAGGTCTGAAAACACCCTTAAACTGCTCATGAGATCAACTGAATCATGAAACTAGAATGGCGCTCGGAGAGCGTAGACCTCCGCCAAGGTGTCCGAGTACGATTGCCCCCCCCTCTCCGTGCAGCTTGCGCCATCATCCGTGTGTATTTTTGTTCATGTTGAGATCAGCTGTACGTAGTGGAGCAGCGTAAAACATTTCATTCAAACTGGACAGAAACAAAACAAAACTCACCTAAACCGTCGTCGTTACTCTTTCCAACAATCACCAAGTGTGCTTTGGTCAAACTCAACTGTAATTGCACCTCCCCCCCAGCTCTCTCTCTGAAGGAAGAAGGCGGGGTCGCTGAGGTTGAGGTTTTAATGCTCTGACTGATCGGAATTTTTAAAAATATCCTGAATCCGGATTATGATTCGGATCGCCACCAAAATCGAATGGATTGTTCAGTGTGCCACACCCCAACTCTCCTAAATTTCATTCAAATTCATCACTGACTTTTGGAGTAATCCTGCGAACAGACAAACAAGCCAACAAACCAACAAACCGGTGAAAGCATAACCTCCTTCCTAGGCCTTCGGCCTTGGCGGAGGTAATAAGATTCCTTCCCAGCTGCTCTCCCTGGGTTGCTGGGACACTAAGTCGAGCTATATGTCACACACACAGAAAGAAACACTTACAAATGTCTAAACACATGCAGTCATACACACAAAACGATCACATTAGGTTTAGTCAGGCAGTTAGAGGCTGCCATGTTTTCGCTGCTTCCTGTTAAGGAACATGTAGGCTCTTATCAGAAAGCCCCGTCTCTCCCTCCGCCTCTCCTTCTCTCTCTCTCTCTCTCTCGCCTCTTGATACGCCCTCGGGCTGATTTGGCAGCAGAGTGACCAAATCCGTCCAATTAGGAGTCATCCATAGCATGTTTGGGCCTTTTTCTGACATTGCAATTTTCCCCCTCAAACAGGGAAGGAGACAAGTACAAGAAAGGATTATGGTTTAAGAACACTTCTTTGGCCTGTCAACATGCAGTATGCATATGTGTGTGTGTGTGTGTTTGTGTGTGTGTGTGTGTGTGTGTGTTTTGCTGCGTTGGTGGTTTGGTGGCAGTGGTCCACTCATTTTTAATCTCTGTCAGTTTTGCTCCGCAGGCACCGTGGTCACGCACAATCTATTCTGTTCTGTGCCACGCCACACACATGCACGCATGTGCGCAAACACTCACACACACTCACACGCACCATATCTCTTCCGCTCAGCGCCGTGCCATTTTGGTGAGTGGTCACAGAGTGTAGACACAGGAGGCAGCCAACTGTGTCCCTCATGTTTGGGCGTCACAGTCGCTGAGTTCTTGTACAACTACTGCTTACAAACTGCTGATGGGCACAGCCAACAGGTGACGGGGATATCTACACACAGCTGCAGCCGCTGCTCGTTTGGATGCAGACAGAAATTAATGGACACTTGTTGATTCTTAATTTAAAGGAAAGCACTGAGCATAGCTCTCCTGTCAGACAGGGAGAACATAGTCAACACATTCAGTCACACAGTAATACATGATGGATGCCAGTAATACTTTTTTACTTAGTCAGTTTTAAAGCTTTTAAAGCTAGAGTGAAGATACTGGCATCATATGAAACTGCAAAACCTAAAGAATCCTTTGGTTCAAAAGGAGGTTAGATAACGCTCCAAACTTATTACTGCGCTAAATTTTGGCGAGGAAAAACTGTCATGGCCATTTTCAAAGGGGTCCCTTGACCTCTGACCTCCAGATATGTGAATGAAAATGGGTTCTATGGGTGCCCACGAGTCTCACATATTTGTCCATTCCCATGTTAATAAGAGTATTAAATACTTGACAAATCTCCCTTTAAGGTACATTTTGAACACAATGATAAGGAACAATCATGCGATTAATCACGATTAAATATTTTAATCGGTTGACAGCCCTAATTTACTCATATCACAGCCTTGGCCTGAACATTCAATTCTTCTGGAAATATTTGCCCTTTAAAATCATATTCTGTAAAAAGAGCAGATTCAGAAAACTTATAAATAATGTTTCATTAATTATATGTATCCACAGATTTAAAAAGTTATGACGAACAGTTTACTCATTATTTTACAAAAAGGACGTGAACATTGTATTGATAAATTACAGCACCCTCGTTCTCAACCCCTCCCCCCTGTTGTGCGTCGGCTCGTCCAAATGCTCCCCACGTTGTTTTTATGTTTATACGGCTTACGCCTCATCCACACTGGGAACGTCAGGAGCGCGTCAGGAGCGCGTCAGCTGCCTTTTAGCTGCGTTTCTGCTGCTGCAGCTTCAACTGTCAGCCCTTTCTTTCTACATAGTTTGCCTTTCATAATGGCCATTTCATTTCATTCTAAATGTCATTTATATTTATTTTAGACAGAGAAAGGTTAAGAAACGTGTGGTAATTTGTAAATAATATTAATAATCCACAATTAAAACCCGTCCTTTATTCATTCATGGAGCTCTCCAAGTCACTGGATGTTCTACAACACTGTCCTGCACATATTTCAGAATAAAAGCCTCGTGTTAACAAATGAAGGAATTCTGTCCACAGAAAAGAATGCTTGAGGGCCTTTATTTTAAAATGAAAGCAGGAAGTGTTGATTTAAAAAATAAATCTTTACTTTTTTTCATCTCCGTAACATTTTCTACAGACATCGAAACTGTAGTAATGTTGCTGGTATGATGTTAATATACAGTCAATAGATCACCTTCAATGTCCATGACATATTCTACAGATGTCTAGACATTGAAACTGTTGTAATGTAGCTGATATGATGTCAATATACAGTCAATAGATCACTTTCACTGTCTGTTGTTGCTGTGAACTGCGCGCGGCATGCGTCAAAAATAGGCGAGACCTCGAATCTCTAGAAGAGACGCAGCTGAGACGCGTGTGAAACGGGCAGTGTGGCTGCTCTAACCTGTTAACACAGACGCCAAAATAATAAACAACAGGTAACGCAGCCGCCACGCGCTCCTGACGTTCCCAGTGTGGATGAGGCTTTATGAGGCGCGGCACCAAAACGCTGGTGCTGTGCTGTATGATCTCCCTGAGAACCTAATATGGAGAGGGCAGAAAAGAGCAGCAGCTTGTGAGAAGTGCCGGTGCGCCAGAAAGTCACGGTACACCGAAGAGTATGCCTATTCACAAATGTAGAAGTGCATGTACTGCCCACCCACTTCGAGGCACTGAATGAGTTAGATAACTGATGTTTTGTTAAAGCCAATAACAAGCAAAAAGGCTGGACATTTGCTTTGTTTTTTCTGTTTTATATTAGTGTGGATTAAATATGTTTGGGGGTTTTAGAATGGTTATTGGGACAATACGAGCAATTTGGAGACATCACCTTGGGCTGTGGTAATTGCAATGGGCATTATTCACTGTTTTCTGGCATTTTATAGACTTAACGATTAATAGGGGAGAAAAAAATGTAATAAAAGAAAATCATTAGTTGCAGCCGAGAGCCAGCAACATGTTTTTATCAGCTTCACTTCAGCTGCCGCATCACAAGTGCACACAAAGCACATGGCAGTTATAATTTTAGGTGCCTCTACTATCACCCACTATCAAGTCATGTTTATTTCATTTGCCTTTAAAGCAAACA
>CAKAKR010034993.1:0-48741 GCA_916700685.1 Adelosebastes latens | reverse complement strand
ACCCCCCTCCCCCCCCCCCACACACACACACACCTTATTTATGTATCATATCCACTATGTATTATATCCTCTGTAGAGACATCTGCTGAAAACTGTTTTCCTTAGCAACTTTTTTCTTCTTTTTTTTAGTCATTATGGTAAAGATTTCAGAAACATTTTTTGTTATATTAGTTGAAATTTTCATTACATCCCGACAGCAATCAATAAATCAAATGCTCTGACAAAAAAAAACAAAAAAAAAAACTCATTGCACATCACTGGAGTCTTCCACCAGCTGATAGCTTGACAGCTGTGAGTACTAACAATAGCCATGTTTACCGTTCACGTTCATTATGATAAGTTTATTGATAATTTTGGGGCAGTGGCTTTGGAGGGAGGCCTAGAGCGACGGGACTGTCAGTGTTGCCGACTTGGTGACTTTCTCTTTGGATTTAAAGACTTTTGGATGTAGTCAGCAGCTAGTGCTGCTTGCATTCTTCCTAATAGCCAGCAGGGTGCGACTCCTCTGGTTGCTAAAAGAAGTCTGATTGTATAGAAGTCTATTAGAAAATGAGCCTACTTCTCACTTGATTTATTACCTCAGTAAACATTGTCAACATGAGTTTATGGTCTCAATCGCTAGTTTCAAGTCTTCTTCAATACAGCATGATGTTCATTTAGTAAATTATGGTCCCATTTAGAGTTAAATAGACCATAAAGCAGGGGATGCTTTAGGGCGTAACTACCTTGTGATTGACAGGTTGCTACCACCTCTTTGTTTGCCTAAAAATGTCTTATTCAGTGTTCGGTTGTACTCCACCCTCTCGTGTCACTTCTGGTTGCAAAAAAACAAGCTAGCGACAGCCAAAAATGCCAAACTCGAGGTTACAAAATGGCAAACCAATGGGTGACTAAAGCCTCATCCACAGTGGGAACGTCTGCAGCACGTGGCGGCTACGTTACCTGTTGTTTTTTTATTTCGGCGTCCGTGTTAACAGGTTAGAGCAGCCACACTGTGCGTCTCACTGCGCGTCTCACTGCGCGTCTCACTGCGCGTCTCACTGCGCGTCTCAGCTGCGTCTCTTCTAGAGATTCGAAGTCTCGCCTATTTTTGACGCGAGCCACACGGTTCACAGCAGCAACAGACAGTGAAAGTGATCTATTGACTGTATATTGACATCATATCAGCAGCTCTACTACAGTTTCAATGTCTATCCGTAGAATATGTAACGGAGATGAAAAAAGTAAATTCTTATTTTTAAATCAAGACTTCCTGCTTTCATTTAAAAATAAAAGCCATCAAGCGTTTTTTCTGTTGACAGAATTCCTTCATTTGTTAACACGAGGCTTTTATTCTGAAATATGTGCAGGACAGTGTTGTAGAACATGCAGTGACTTGCAGAGCTCCATGAATGAATATAGGACAGGGTTTTAATTGTGGATTATTACTATTATTTACAAATTACCACACGTTTCTTAACCTTTCTCTGTTTAAAATAAATATAAATTACATTTATAATGAAATGAAATGGCCATTATGAAAGGCAAACTCTATGTAGAAAGAAAGGGCTGGCAGCGCCACACGCTCCTGACGTTCCCAGTGTGGATGAGGCGTAAGTCCATTTCTTATATACAGTTGATGGGTACCACCTCTGCCTCATTCTGAGCCAGGAAAAAACTCTGTGTATGTATATTATAGTGGTATTTATTTGAATGCTGCATCTATGAATAATCCGACATATTAGTAAATAGATAAGTATTTAGTAAACTTATTAGCCTGAGTATTTATCAATCCGATGTTTAATTAAGTTACATCTAGCATATTGCTTAGGATGTACACCTCCTTCATTTTAGGTGATTCTTCATTAAAGATTTAATATTATGTAGACCAGGCACAGATAAGCAGACTTACCAATTTACTGTTAATTGTTTGTGTTAAATGCTCCGAGGCCGCAAATTACAAGAAAACAATCCTATTAAAGCTCGGGCCAAATGAAAAACAATTTGTTTGGATTTTCACCTTTAAAACGCTGATAACGACTCCGAAATGATTAATGCATGCAATTTAGCTGCTGCGCCGCAACAGAACGGCTCGCTGCTCTACAGAGAATGAGAACTGAGGGAGTGAAAGGGGAAAAAAATAAATAAATAAATAAAATGAAATGGCTCTAAATTAGAAATTTCCAATGAGAAGTGAAAGCTGAAAGCAATTAACGAAATCAGAGGACAGTCTCTGAGGCTTCTTGAACTCTGATTAAATGTTGTGATTGCCAGAGAAATCACTCCCTGAGAGGGGAGATCCATATAGCTGCTTGTACTGTAAAGTGGCCTATTGGTAAATCCATTATGCTCAGAAACAGAGGTGTTTTTTAGACAAACGCTCTTAAGGACAATGTTAAACATCTGAGGGTAGTATTTCACAGATGCTACAAGCTGCTAAACATCTTTTCTCTGTGGATCCTCAGCTGCTCCGGGCTGATGGGTTGCAGCCTTTTTGTGTCCCTAGACGGGCATGATGCGAAGGTTAGACATCCAAGATAGCGACGCGTCTATTCGTCCAATTGTCCGTCTGTCTGTGTTTCAGGCAATCACAGTTGCAGTAGCTGGTGTCCCCTGGGTACCTGAATGCATCCTTGAGTTAACAGTGGATACAGGCTGATGAAATCTTCATGACCCAGCAAATGTAGGAAATGGACAGTGGTTTGAGCAACCAGGGATGGAGGCAGGAATGGGGGTGAAAAAGAGGAATTAGAAGCCTTGCCTAAAGACAGACGTTCAAACAGCAGGAAGGGCCCAATTAAACCTAATTTATTTTCTTTCTCTCCGAGCGAGAAAGCTTTGAACCTTTCCCTACAATCCCAATTGGTTTCACCGCATCTACCGGCTACTCTACAGTCCAGTATACCCACCACAGGATTATGATGCAATGCTTGCTTTCATATGTGTTTCAGTGAGAGCAACAGGAAAGGTGCTCAACTAAAAATAAACTACTTTTTCTTTTTTGCCGTTAACCCTTTTTACTTGTTGCCAGGGACTCACTTCAGTTTTGTAAAGGTACAACCTGGTCTGTTGTGTGTTGCGTGATTCACGCTTCGGGTGTTCACACCAGCTGCGTTTCAGCTGCGTTTCTGCTGCTGCAGCTTCTGCTGTCAGACCTTTCTTTCTACACAGTTTACATTTAATAATGGCCATTTCATTTCATTATAAATGTAATTCATATTTATTTTAGGCAGAGAAAGGTTAAGAAACGTGTGTTAATTTGTAAATAATAGTAATAATCCACAATCAAAACCCCATACTATATTCATTCATCGAGCTCTCCAAGTCACTGTATGTTTTACAACACTGTCCTGCACATATTTCAGAATAAAAACCTTGTGTTAACAAATGAAGGAATTCTGTCCACAAAAAAAAGGGCTTGAGGGCTTTTATTTTGAAATGAAAGCAGGAAGTGTTGATTTAAAAATAAGTCTTTACTTTTTTTCATTTCTGTAACATATTCTACAGATAAACATCAA
Source organism: Adelosebastes latens (assembly GCA_916700685.1). NCBI lineage: Eukaryota > Metazoa > Chordata > Actinopteri > Perciformes > Sebastidae > Adelosebastes > Adelosebastes latens. The sequence continues at coordinate 45,244 of CAKAKR010034993.1, read as the reverse complement.
AACTGTAGTAATCTTGCTGATATGTTAATATACAGTCAATAGATGACCTTCACTGTCACGCGTCAAAAATAGGCAAGACCTCGAATCTCTGGAAGAGACGCAGCTGAGACGCGCGTGAGATGCTGCTCTAACTTGTTAACACGGACGCCGAAATAAAAAACAACAGGTAACGCAGCCGCCGCACGCTGCTGATGTTCCAAGTGTGGACGAGGCTTTGGCATTGTATGATCTGAAGGTGGTTTCTTCATTTGTATGTTGAACTCTCTCAAGCACCAGCCATTTTAAAGACTGCAGAATGTGTTAAAGGCTACAACAAGCTGCTAACTTCTGATCCATTTTTCAATTTCTTTTTCATCAAACATCAGTAGGGAAACAAGAACGCGTGTGAATGCTGTCGCACTAGAAGCCAGCCTTTAAAAAAGGACGACAGGAGGAAATGAACGGTCTTCCTGTGACCTCTGGATTGTGTTGCCTCCGGCGTGAACGCACAGCAAGTAGAGTGGCATTTCATTCCATTTCCCTCTCCAAACACAAAAGGTCCGGGGCTCCACGCTACCACTTTTGTTTGTCTGATTCGAAAAAATATTATCAATCTATTAATTTGAGTTTAACTCGGCACAGATTTGAAACGTACGTCCCCCCTCACTTCCAGCAAAAGGCCTTTCCCTTTCCTTACTTTCTCCTCTCCAGCGTTGACATTTCCGTTCGGTTGGCCGCGTGGACCGGAGGTTGACCTTTTCGGCAGACTACCACTGCTGATGGAATGGCTTCGGCTGTCATGGCTCCCATTAACCCATAGTCCCCGGCTTCACAGGGCCATGGCTGTGTTATGTCAAGATAGAGTAAAAAGATCATTCGAAGCCTTGCACAGGCCCCTGCTCTACTTTTAATCAAACAAGCGTGCCGGGTTCAAACCGAGCGCGGACATGCATGCAGGAGATTAGAGGACGGAGAGAGAAGAATGAAGGGGAGGTTACTGCAGACGACGTGAACGAGGGCAGTTAGGGAGAAGAGCGAAGGCGTCTCGGACGCTATGTTAATATGCTCAGCGGAGCGTTTATGAAACGAAGAGATGGAGGTATAAGTCGGTGACATTTTCATTAATTTGTTGTCAGGTAGATCCTCTCCCCACCGCTGAGCTTGACATATAAGGCTCACACCTTTCAGATGAATTGCTCAACATAGAACAGCAGCAGCTTGACAAGATGAAGAAGTAGGGATTGGTGCGAGCGCAGAACTGGCGTGAAATAGATATGGATTACTCCATCACTTGCTAAAACCTTGCACTACCATGTAATCTCATTATTGTAAAAGCAATTGAAATGGCTGCTCACTTGGTGTTGTAATTATTATGTGAACTGAAAATAAGCCGAACTGGATGTGGGATATGAGATTAAAAAGCCACGCTGTGTTTTAATGTAAAGTCATTTCCCCCTCTGTCTACATCACATTGATCAACTTTGAATGTGGTCTTGGTTAAGTCTGCAAGTTAACCCCTTTAAACTCCCCGTAGGACACCAGCGCCCTCAGCTGACATTACTGTCTCTCAGAGGCTGTAGCAGGCTCAGTTTGATGCCAACTAGGTCAAGCTAGCTTGTCTGTAAGGAGGTTAAATATTGCTCCAAAGTCAGGCTACATTTTTGGTGAGGGAAAAAAAGGCATGGCCATATTCACAGGACCTCTGAGGGTTAGGATACCTCTATGGATAGAACCCGGAGAAAACCCACGCTAACACAAGGAGAAAATGCAAACTCCACAAAGAAGGGCCCCAAACCGGGTTTGAACCTGCGACCCTCTTGCTGTGTGAGGCGACAGTGCTAACCACTGAACCCATTACACGTCTTACTTTAGTTTAATTAACTTTAATTTAGTTCACAGAGGAGCTGTTAAAGTTAAATATCAGCCAAAATTAAACGTCTTTCTTTAGGAGTCATACAAAGTCATACGTTATGATTTAGGAGTATCATCTGCATAACGGCGAACCCAGATCTGTTAAACTGAGCAATATGTTAACAGAGTCTGGCAATCACTGGACTCCAGTGTGTATTTTCGGAATAATGCGCCACCGAACGGCAGTCCCCCGTGTGTGTTATGTTATTGGTTGCGTGTGAGGCGTTTCAGGGCAGAGATCCGATTTGGATCACTTCAAACATGAATGTGAGCAGTCTAAGGCAGAAAGATCGGATCTGGGCAAAAAATCGGAACTGAGCATTAAGCCCTGTAATGTGAGCGTAGCATAATACCTTCTTGTACAGATCAAACCCATCACTAGCCCCTTTCACACATAGATTCCGCAATTGCGCCGTCAAGAAGCCAGCTTTAAATTTTCACACTGGACCAAAAAATTGCGGCGTCTAGTGTGTGTGTGTGTGTGTGTGTGTGTGTGTGTGTGTTTGTGTGTGTGTGTGTGTGTGTGTGTGTGTGGTCTTGCCATACCGGCTCGGCTTTGTGACCGCCTCTGCTGCCGGCTCAGCGGCGGAACAACCCATTCCGTCTCTGTACCTATCATACAGAACAGTGAGGCGGAATAACGGCGCAACAAAGGGCCACCGATTGTTTGGGAATTCTTATTGCAACATTGGGAAATCACTGAATCCGGCCGATAGCTAAGAGATATTAGTTATCTTGGCCGGCCAGCTAGTTTTGCAGTGTGGCAAGAAGAAAGCAATATAAAAAAAAAATACTGAAAGTGGAACAGTTAAAGGTCCCATATCTTGCTAATTTTTAGGTTCCTACTTGTATTTTGTGTTTCTACTAGAACATGTTTACATGCTGTAATGTTAAAAAATACTTTATTTTCCTCATACTGTCTCCCTGAATATACCTGTATTCACCCTCTGTCTGAAACACTCAGCGCATTTTAGCGCATTTCAACGGAATTGCAACAGAATTGCATTGCTAGGCAACAGCTTGGGTCCATGTTTACTTCCTGTCAGCTGATGTTATTTACATACACTGCAAACAGGAAATAAACTGGGACACATTTAGAATGTTTACGTTTAAAACCCTGTAATGGTCTTAATATTGTATATTTGTGACATCACAAATGGACAGAAATCCCAACGGCATGTTTCAAACGCACAGTTTCTGAGTACGGGCCGTGTGTATTTCTCCATATATTGAGCGTTGAGCGATACTTTCACAGTATTTATAAAGCACTTATACCTGCTTTATAATATAAAAGACATGAAAATCGCACTTTTTACAATATGGGACCTTTAATACTTTTCCAGCCTGTGTAGTAGTAGTAGTATCTTTAGCCCACCAACTCCAAAAAGAAAAAAAAGGCTTAATCACTGCGTTTAATTCGGTTTGAGGGTTTTTAAGTGCTTTCCTCTTTCTGTCACTTTTGCTCACTAATTGACAAGATTCACCTCCGCTTATTAGTATGCTTGTACACCTTTGCACAACATAATTGAAGCACCAAATGAATAGTTTCCTTCATATTTATTTCACCACAGGAGTTTCAAATGGGTTTTGTGATGGCAAATCAAGCCAGGTTATTGTGATATTAGGAAATGCATGGGGAAATAGCACAGCCAAGTGCTGGTAGTATTTTTTGCATTATACAATAATACTGATTAATAGCACAAATACACTTCTTTGTTTTTTTCTGACATCATACTTGAAGAGCTGAAAGACCTTGGATCGATAAAACCAAGAGCTTTTCATCAAGAGGTTACATGTGGCTAGGAAAATAATTGTTGACCCTGACCTTATACAGTTTGAGCTTAGACATTAGCAGCATGTTGTCATGTTCAGCACTCTTATTTGCTCATTACTCAAAAGTCCCATTATGTTGTTACAAAATGATGGCTCGTTATTTCTCCAAACCTTTAAATGCAAAAGGGAGGATCCTGTCAGACATGTTCCTCCTCTTTCCTCCCTCCCGTTGTCACTTGTTTGCTCTTTTATAGCTGCATCCCTTCCTTCACCTCCCCAACCCCCCCCTCCTCCTCCCCGTACGTCTTCCACCAAACCCATTTATCTTTATCCTTCATCATCCCCTCATTCATGTCTCTCTCTATGCCTTTATCTATGTCGCTGCCATCTCTGCACCATTCTGTCTTCATTTCCCAGCATCTATCTTCCTGTTGGGGATTGTGCACATGTCAATTTACACACGGTTGACTGTTCACTAAGTGAACAATTCAGATATGTCTCGGGTGCTTTGGTGACGGACAATAGAGCGCCACTTCCACTTTCTTAGCAATCATGTAGATGATGAGAGCAGATTAAATTGCCATGCTAGTTGGTAGTTGTTAGTTATCTCCCCTCTGATTCTTCTCAGATTTAGTTGTGGTCATGGTTCCTTACACTTTAACCAGACTGTGCTGTGCTTTTGAGATGTTGTAGAACTCGATGAAGCTGCATCTGTTCGAGAGAAGGTGGCAGAGTAGTGATATGTAATGGGAGTTTACATCCTATACTGTCAACGTTCTTTTCTGGCAATATGGGGCTGTAGCTCATCTGGTTTTAAGGATTGTATTATAAAACCATCCATCTATACCAGGTAGGGGTGTGACGAAATATCGCGATATAAAAACGTGACGATATGCATCGTCGAGACGAAAAACTGAATCGCGATTTCAGGGCATCATAGGTACATCTAATCATACAAGCGCTGATCTGCATTCTCTCGTCTTTTTCAGTGCTTTGTTTGAACAGACGAGGGCACTCTGAGTTCAGACCAGTAGGTGAAGCACCGCCCCCCCACCGTCGTCTTGCTTTTTTTTTACAGAAATAAAACCCATTTAGTTCATTTTTGCGGCACGTTATCAATAGATAGTCGGACAACGGACGCTTCAATCTGACAGTGAACGCATCTTAAGTAGTCAGCTCAGAGCGACAGGTGTCATATTTCACACACACGTTGACGAGAGAGAGTTGACAGACCGAGAGATGGCGGAGGATTTGGTGTCGAAGCGAAAAGCAAACGCGCATATTTGGCAATATTTCAGATTTAAACCCAACGCCATAAGGGAACCATAACGTTAATGAGGTAGCGTAAATTGCCGCGAGGAGGACGGAGCGGTCACAGCCGTTGTGTTAAAATGATTGTTATAATATCGTATCGAGATTGTGAACCCAATATTGTGTATCGTATCGTATCGTGAGCTGAGTGAATCGTCACACCCCTAATACCAGGGGTGTCACACCCATTTTAGTTCATGAGCCACATTGAGCCCAGTTTAATCTCAAGTGGGCCGGACCAGTAAAAACCATTGCATAATGACCTATAGATAACAACACCTCGTAATGTGTCTCTTTTCCTTTAGTGTAAAGAAGAACAAATACATTCTGAAAACATTCACAATTAATGAATCATCCGTGTTCTCAGTTCTTGCAGGTTCTTGTGTTTCCCACCGTGACGAGTCGCCGAATATTACATTCCATGAGCACTGAAATGTGCCTTGAACACACCGAGCACACTGGCTTCCCATTTACCCTCTGTGAAGAAACAGGAACTAGGAAAACCCGACACCGTGTCCCACCGGTTTCTCCTGGATGAGCAGTAGCCTACGCATGACGATGTTGTGTCACACACCCTGTACGTAGCATATCCAGCAAAGGGCCTGCTACTCTTATTAGGACAGCGCAAACCCCAGTAGACAATTGATGATTGACACCCCTGATCTCTACATTTCTTGCTGCCTATCTTGGTTGTGGGTTGCAGAGGCAGCAGCCTTTAGAAGCAAAGCTGACATCTTCCTCTTCAGCCATGTCCAACTAGCTCTTCCTGGGGTATCCCAAGGCATCCCCAAGCCAGATTGGGTTCCCTCCAGCATTGTTCTGGGTTTGCCGGTTAATTTTTTCCATGGAGGAGCAGCAGTTCAACTCCAAAGCTCCTTCCATGTCCGAGCTCACAACCATTTCTTGGAGGGCCATTCTGTCCTTAATTCTTTTGATTCTCTTTTTGTCCATCCTTCGTGGTGTCCATCTATTTTCTATTTTTAAGACTCCCTTGGTCCCCATATTCTGTCCTTTACACCTTCCTTTTTTCTTTGCCATTGCCGCCAGCCTTCCATCTCCTGTCTTTCACCAACTCTTCCTCTTTTGAACCCCTCCCATCTTCCTCCGTCAGCACTGTAAAAATTGCCTCGACCACGTCCCATCCTAATCTCCCTCGCCATTTTCTTCCCATCCACCCCCTCCCCTCCTTCCCTCCTTCCCTCTTTCTCCCGGCAGGGGAGTGTAGCGTTGTCCTGTGGCAGAGAGGATGATTCATGATTGACTGGCAAGGGAGAAGGAGACATATTAATCAAGAGGCAGCAGTAGAGCTCTGCCATAATGCAAATGGAGTGTTAATTGAGTGCTGGATGGCTTTGAATAATGGCTCGGGCTTTTCACTTCAATCAATGCACATCACAACAATGGGCTGACAGCGCGCTTTCACATAATGTAGGATACAACCCCATAATGCTATACTACTTTTTTTTTTTTCCACCTCTTTGTTTCAACAATAACAGGGATGGGTGTCTGTTTATGCCTGCGTATTAGAGTGTAGATGTTAATTGAGATAAATCACAGGTTACTGAATAGATTCAGGGTTATTCTCCGCATCTGTTTTAATATGCGAGTGTGAAATGAGATTTCGAAGATGAACGCAGCGAAATGGAATGGAATGATGATTTGGTGTTTATTAAGCATGAGACTAAATCAAGAGAAATGAGCTGCCACAAGTTTTGGTGTTAGTTGCTGAGAAAACACCGGCTGACTTCGAGGTTTCGGCGGTTTTTCTGTTGGTAGTGAAACTGAGCAGTTTTATTTTGCACCTCAAATTTTTAAAGCTGCACTAATTATTTTTATATCACAGTGGATCAAATGTGTCATTCTCTATGGAGCTTTTTTTGCCCCCTTTAAAGGGATAGTTTGTGTGTTTTGAAGTGGGGTTTATTACCTAAAGTAGATGACGGTCGGCACGCCCCCAGTTTGGAGAAGCAGACAGGAGTTACCAGAATGAGAGCAAAGCGATGTACAGCTGTGAACGGGGGCAGCAGCAAAACAGATTTTAGAAACCTAAAAGAAAGGCTCACCTAAAGAAAATCCCTATCAGTTTAAGCTACACACTCAAGGAGTGGAAGAGGTTAATTGAGAAGGCACCGATAAACCCCTTGTACATTACCTGCCCGGTACCAAATGGCAGACAAAATTATCTTTTAAAGCTTCAGTAGGCAGTATATTTTTGGCATCATTGGGCAAAAACTCCATAATAACCTTTCAGCATATTATAATTCAAGTGTTCTGAGAGATAACTAGACTTCTGCACCTCCTCATGGCTCTGTTTATGGCTTTAGAAAATCTAGCCCGTGACGGGAGACTTTGACCAATCACAAGTCATTTCAGAGAGAGAGCATTCCTATTGGCTGTGCTCCAATCATAATAACATAATATTGATTCATATTTGATCAACTCTGCCTAGTTTGGTCGGAGTTCGCGAATGATTAACAGCCGGCTCTCATAGACGGCAGATGGACAGCAGACTTCAGATCAGCTCTTACCGCTTGTTTTCCTCCGGTCTGTGAAATCTTGCAGATGCCGTTAGAAGCACCGGAGGACACAGAGGAACATGATTTTTTTCAGGTTACCTGTTTCATGTACTACTGTCAGGATATAGCGACCGTTTTATAAAAATAACTTTTTTTTAATCATATTTGCTCCAATCTCGCCTACTTCAGCTTCAACTGGTGGAAATAGTTGAGCATTTCCACGAATTAGTGGAGAGACCAAAACAGACTTTAAAAGGAGACTGAATAGCATATTTACATTCGTCACATGCTCTGTGTCTGCCGTCCATTTTCATCCTCTTATCCGGGGCCGGGTCGTGGGTGCAGCAGGCTAAACAGGTCATTCCAAACGTCTCTCTCCCCAGCAGCGTTTTCCAGCTCTTTCTGGGGAACCCCGAGGTGTTCCCAGGCCAAGATGGGATATATAATCTCCCCAGAGTGTTTGGTCATTCTATCGGTCACTACCCAAAGCTCACGGCCATAGGGTAGAGTCAGAACGTAGATCGACTGGTAAATCGAAAGCTTTGCCTTCTGGCTCAGCTCCCTGTCGGTCCGGTACAACGCCCGCATAACTGCTGACGCCGCACCGAACCGCCTGTCCATCTCCCGCTCCATTTTACCCTCACTCGTAAACAAGACCCTGAGATACTAGTCACTCACAACCCAGAGGAGGCCGTCCACATTCTGTGTGTGCTTGATGTGTAAATTGCCAACTGTTTGCAGACACATTCGTCATAACAACTTTATATAATAGCTAATATTCAGTTACATTTAAACACATCACATAAATGAAGAAAAAACATCAGAACATTTCACATGACCCTTAAAAGTGAAAGTAAAGTTAAAGTGGCTTCAGATGTTGACTTAGTTCGCCGTCTTTCTAGTAGCATCCTGACCCTATATGCTTCTTCCTATACACATTGTCACTTGAGCTGCCCCAGAGTGGCCAAAAATCAATTAATACAGCTTTCAGATCAAATCAACTGTTTTATCTCCCCTTCATTTTTTGGGGTGGAAATTGCCCTTGCAATCTGCCTTTCTTGTTGTCCCATGAAGGGACTAAAAAGGTTGTGTCTTATCTCCCCAGCTGCTGCTGTAGGTTATACAGCAGTGGTCTCCAACACGTAGCTCGCGACCCGTTTCTGAGTCGCTCGCCAAAGGTTCAAAGAATATGCAAACAAATTTGATAAAACAAAGTCACTTGGTAAACCTAAATTTCTATCCAATCCAATTCACAGACATCGCGCCCCCTTCTGACACAAACTGATTATTTGCCAATCAGCTGTCAATTAAACGCTGCTGCCAAGTTTGGTTACATCAGTGACGCCGTAACATTAGGCGATGTTAGGAGGCTAGCAAACACACACCAGATTCGACAATGGCCGCGGAAAATACCCTGGCCAAGAAAAGGCAAAAAACATAGTATTTTCATGACGAATGGGAAACAGAGTTTTTTTTTTCACGAATGTGAATGACAAGTGTGTGTGTGTGTCTCATCTGCGGTGTGAGCGTGTCAGTCGGTAGAAGATGTAACGTCGAGCACCACTTCACCAAAAGTCCACAGCAACTTTTCATGGGACTTTCGGGAAAAAGAGGCAAAGACTGCGGTGGCTGAAACGCTATTCAAGAACCGTAAACGTAAGACAGAAATTATGTCTGCTATCGCCAATGTACAACTTGGTGCTAATACTGTGGCGAGGGGAGTGTCTGCGCTGTCTGCGGATGCTGTGGAGCAGCTAGAACAGGACATGGACAGGTGCCAATGGTTTTCCATCCAGCTTGATAAGTCGGTTGACTCCAGCGATACAGCCCTAGCTGGCTGTCTTCGTTCGGATGGTGTTTGATGACTGTTCCACAAAAGAAGAGTTTTTGACCTTACTTCCACTGAAAACTACAACCGGAGGAGTTGATATTTACAATGCAAGGATTTATTGCCCTCTGCAAAGCGGACCCGGACTTTCCTAAATTTCTGAACTATCATTGTATCACTCAACAACAGGCTATATGCACGAAGGTTATGGGATTTAATCGTGTCATGACACCTGTTGTTAAGATTATCAACTCCATTCGAGCTAAGGCCAAGCAACACAGGAGCTTCAAGCTGTTCCTGGAGGAATGTTCTTCTCCACACCGAAATCAGGTGGTTAAGCAGGGGTATGCATGTAATACATGCATGTGAACTACAGATGATGAAGGGAAGTGATTTGATACAGTGATATGTGGACAGACGGAAAATAAGGACATTGTTTTGTTTTCTATGACATTAATCTGATGTGAATTTAATAGTGTGAGCTTGACACATTGAAAATGTAAAAAAAAAAAATGCTACAGAAAAAAAACATGCTGCTGAATTTAAGATGTTTTGATACAAAATGTGAGTGTTAGATATCAACATTTTCTAAATATACACAAAAGAAGCTTATTCAGCTGGTTTGGGTGGAGCTGAGCCATGTGAATAAACATATGAACATATGAGTAGCTCTCGGCCACTTTCATTTTGTCAAAGTAGCTTTCAGAGGAAAAGAGGTTGGAGACCTCTGTTACACAGTATGATACTGGAACAGGCTGGATAAGCTACTGGCTTCGAGTGTGACTGCATCTGCCCAAACACACACAGACATGCATACATGCAAACATCCACTTCACTCCATGTCAACAAACATCTGGCGTATCCTTATCCACCCCACACACCCCCGTCCCTCTCACAGGAGACTCATTAGCAGTCTCTCCAATAGAAAACAGGACGCAGGAACTGACTGGGCACCGGTAATGCTATCTAGCGCTACTCTTAATTACAAAGCATCAGGCTGCTAAATGAGCTCTGCTGAGGGACCCTGTGGGGAAAACAGATCGGCAAACACGGGATCTCACCTGCTGCAGAGAGGTGCTTCATTGCCATTACACCACAATCCACGGGATTAAGACAAACTCGATGGTGAGGAGAGGCCTTGGAGGCACGCCGAGCGAGCACCGCTGCCGGCAACTGTGTTTGAAAACCACTTTCTGTAACAGAGGAAGTCTCGATAATGTGGGAGAAGTGAGTAATGGTAGCGCTTATCATTGAGAGCACTTCTATACTCAATTTGAATAACGTATGCACAGACAAACAGGTGAGTTATTCACATACTAGCATTTGGCTTGTTTTTTATGTAGTACATTTGACCACAGACAGTATTTTTATAACTATTTCCATGTCGTGTCAAGGAGAAACTAAATGTCAATATATTTTTTTGAACTGTTGTTTTTGTCATGAATAGTTTCACATAGAACACGAATATTATGCAGCCAACAAGCGACATCAAGGTTAATTTTTCAGAGCTTTCACACTGCAAATAAAGGCATTAAACCAGTCACATTGTGCGAAATGGGTTGAATTGCACCTTGAACAAGGCTCAAGGATACACACAATGCATTAAAGCTGAAGTAGGCGAGATTGGAGCAAATATGATTAAAAAAAGTTATTTAAAAAGTTAAAAACGGTCGCTGTATCGTGACAGTAGTACATGAAACAGGTAACCTGAAGAAAAATCATGTTCCTCTGTGTCCTCCGGTGTCCTCCAGTGCTCCTAACGGCATCTGCAAGATTTCACATACAGGAGGAAAACAAGCAGTAAGAGCTGATCTGAGGTCTGCTGTCCATCTGCTGTCTATGCGAGTCGGCTGTCAATCACTCGCGAACTCCGACCAAACGGTCAAACTAGGCAGCGCTGATCAAATATGAATCAATATTCTGTTACGTTAATGCCTATTTCTCACCTCAAATGTTTCCTGAATCATCTTGTAGTGCACTGTTTAGCTGTAAAATGAGAAAGTTTGTGATGCGGCCGCCATTGTGAAATCTGTTAATAAGGAACGCCAAGTTCCGGTCACATGACCGGAGCTCAGCCAATAGGAACTCTCTCTCTCTCTCTCTGAAATGACCTGTGATTGGTCAAAGTCTCCCGTCAAGGGCTAGATTTTCTAAAGCCTGAAAACAGAGCCATGAGGAGGAGCAGAAGTCTAGTTATCTCTCAGAACACTTGAATTACAATATGCTGAAAGGTTATTATGGATTTTTTGCCAAATGATGCCAAAAATATACTGACTACTGAAGCTTTAACACTGAATGTACACATAACTATTGTTTGTTTACAAGACAATTCCACAGGGCAACTTTAACAGAGCAGATGCAGTCCTGACACCTACTAATTAATACTAATACTAAACTAATACTTTTTTCACTTATGTGCTGGGCAAGCAATTTCCAGTCACATGAATGGTCGTCATATTGGAGTCTGGTATCCAGTTCTTATTATACATCCATGCTCAAGGAGAGCGTTATTTAGTGCTCAACTAGGAAATCCAAATGGAATCACAGTTTGTTCGGTTACCCCTGCACTAGGGCTGATTCCTCCTCGGCTGACACCTGAATATCTTCCTTGAGAACGCACATCGGCAAAAAAATAAATAAATAAATATGGCAACACTTCCAGTACAAGCTATTTATTCTGTGCCCAGCATCAACAAAATAGATTCTGCTTGTATTTTGAGAATATCGTCTGTTTGAAACTGGGACAAATATATATATATAAATATATATATTTGCTCCTGTTGGAATGATTCAACATGTGGGATAAGTTGGCATGGCAAAGTAAATTGAGATAATCAGAGAGAGGTTACCCCACGGGCCCCAGAACAAGGGACCCTCCCTCCACACTTTACAACCATGTTTATTTACACTTCAAGTCTATTTTTTTTCAACAATATGCGCATGAACTCGAGGTTGATTCATAATAAAAAGGCACTGAATAATATATTTATCCACAACCGGCGGAGCAGAGTACGCGGTAGTTATGCACGGGTCAGAGATTTTAATATTGAAAGCCCACTCACTGGATGCTTGTTGCTAGAGCACCGCTCTAGATAGGCTAGCATGTGTGTAGCAACTGCCCACATTTCCCATCATGCAGTGCTGGACTGAGTATTGTGTTAATTTTGCTGTTTCATGTTCCAAAATGCAAATGTTACTTCTTGTTACCTCCGCCAAGGCCGAAGGCCTAGGAAGGAGGTTATGTTTTCACCGGCATTGGTTTGTTTGTTTTTTTGTTTGTTTGTCTGTTAGCAGGATTACTCCAAAAGTCAGTGATGGATTTGAATGAAATTTTTTGGAGGGGTGGGGTGTGGCACAATGAACAATCCATTACCTTTTGGTGGCGATCTGGATCATGATCCAGATTCAGGAATTTTTTTAAGGATTCCGATCAGCCAGAACATTAAGACCTTTGGGTATAATCAAGCGCAGTGTAACTGATGACGTGTTGATGACACATGACCCCGTCTTTTTCCTTCATAGAGAGAGACAGAGAGAGCGGGGGTCGGGGGGGACAACTGTAGATTCCCCATTTTTTTAACATTAAATTCGGTGAAATTACAGTTGAGCTCGACCAAAGCACACTTGGTGCTTTTTGGAAAGAGTAACGACGACGGTTTAGGTGAGTTTTATTTTGTTTCTGTCCAGTTTGAATGAAGTGTTTTACGATGCTCCGCTACGTACAGCTGATCTCAACATGAACAAAAATACACGTGGATGATGGCCCAAGCTGAAAGGAGAGGGGGGGGCAATTGTACTCGGGCAGCTTGGCGGAGGTCTGCGCTCTCCGAGTGCCATTCTTGTTAGCGTTAGTTTGAAATGTGCCCATTCACTACACAGTGGCTTATGTTGGTAATTGTTATTTTTGTGATGGTTTAAAGTTCTACCATTAAGTGGCTGTTACAGGTGGCTGTTGAGCCCAGCTGAATTTTACTATATATTCACTATTTGGTCCATCCACTTCTTAAGTAAATCCGGTGTCTTTCGTTTTTCAAAGCTTTTGTAAAGTTTCCTCACCCTGTGCCTGAAGCAGGAACACGTCTACACACACTAATGACAACTAACAAAATATAAAAAGCCAGATTGCCAAAATAAGACAGTGGGTTTGAATGCAGCATGGTAGAATAATAAAGAACAAAGAGACATATACATATTGCCCAAGTAGAAGATCCATTAACCTTGCATTTTGTTCAACCTTTTGTAATGACGTTGAATGTGATTTGGAGGGTGTGAGCTTAATCCACTAATCATACTGACTGGACTACGGAAAATGTCAACCAAAGCCACTCATCTATTGCCCTGCTGACTTCTGCTGCATGTGTTCACATCTCTTTCACTACTTAGTTTTCAAATCAAATAATCAAACCTGCCTCCCTGTGAATGTACTGAGAGAAACCAATCAGGCTAAGAGGGGAAAAAAGGCTACACACATCTTGCTTAAGAGGTGATCAGTTTGACGTGGAGTTTACGGGTTAAGTTTAGCTAGTGACCTCTGCATTTAACCCATCCTAAAGCCTCGTCCATAATGGGAACGTCAGGAGCGCGTGGCGGCTGCGTTACCTGTTGTTTTTTATTTCGTTGTCCATGTTAACAGGTTAGAGCAGCCACACTGCATCTCAGCTGCGTCTCTTCTAGAGATTCGAGGTCTCGCCTATTTTTGCCGCGCGCCGCGCGGTTCACAGCAACAACAGTCAGTGAAAGTGATCTGTTGACTGTATATTGACAAAATACCAGCAACATTACTACAGCTTCAATGTGTATCTGTAGAAAATGTTACGGAGATGAAAAAAAGTAAAGCCTTATTTTTAAATCAATACTTCCTGCTTTCATTTCAAAACAAAAGCCCTCAAGCATTTTTCTGTGGACAGAAAAACGAAAGAAGATGCTTTTATTCTGAAATATGTGCAGGACAGTGATGTGGAACATGCAGTGACTTGGAGAGCTCCATGAATGAATATAGTACCGGGTTTTAATCGTGGATTATTACTATTATTTACAAATTCTGACATTCCCAGTGTGGATGAGGCGTTAGCGTTAGGAGCATTGTACTGATGTGAAGCGCCCGGGGAGCAACTTGGGGTTCAATGTCTCGCCCACCTCGACGTGCGGACGGCAGGAGCCGGGGATCAAACCGCCAAACTTGCGGTTAAAAGGAGGACGACCCGCTCTAACCCACTGAGCCATGGCCGCTCCTACATGAACTGCATTGGACAGCGAGACTTGGATCATCCTTGCAATCGGTGACGCACTGGAACATCTCGGAGTTGATATTGAACCAGGTGTCAAGCGCGCGGCTTGTTGACATGTCTGACTGTATCATAATTAGTTTATTATCAAGCTATCTGTTCCAGAGACAAGTCCTCAGATCGGCTGATTGAAACACCGCCGAGCTGACATTGCATTTCCCACCTCGCTTCCTCTCTCTGTCTGTCTTTGTCTGGTTTACTTTGGCACTCAAAATAAATAATAAAAAAAAAGAATTATCCCATATAATTGAAAGGATTAAATTAGCACATTAATAACCTGATGTTCTTCAAAACCTAATTCCATTAATGAACCCAGAATGAGATGTTTAATTTCCTTGTGCTTCAACAATCATAATACCTTATATGCTAATGAAGGAGGTGGGTGAGGCTGAAGGGTAGAGATGAACTAGCAGAGCAGAATATCCAATATTCATAGAATATGGCTTTCTAAAAGTGACTTTTTAAACAAGAGACAGTAATCTGACAAAGTGTTTAATTGCTGTGTTAATCACAGGCTTCAAATGGATACTTTGCCACCTTGATTGTCCTCTTTAAAGAGTAACCTAAAGGTTCTCTTTAAGATATCCAGAGCATTATAGCTATTGTCTATGTAAATATATAGAGGAATAATGTCTACCTGAGCAGAGAATGAAGTCTCTCTCTCTCTGAGTGTGGTGTAAACTTAGCTTCTCTGTTGCTTTGTGCCTTTTAGTGCAAGCAAATAGTCGAGAAGCAAAGAGGTGAAACTCTGGTACTTTTTTTTGACAACAGCGGTAACTTCGGTAGACCTGCCGCCATTTTGGACTGAAAATGCCAATAAGCCTGTGGCCAGGAATGTATAAAGAGACGTTCTGTAAATCAGAGGATAATTTTTTTTAAGGTAAATCAACTTCCCAGTACGAACACTTAAATAGCCCTCATTTAGATCATTATGTCCTAAAAGTTGTAAAATGAACTAATATCTGAATCCAGAGTTATTTTCCTCGGCATAATGAACATGCATCTTATGACATATCCGGTTCTGCCAGCTTCCTGCTAGCTGTATGCGGCTGTAATACTGGATATATATTGGCCGTAATTCATCACTTTTCTTATCTTCTAATACACCCATGGGCTGTATGCTGTAAGCCTGTAACCGTGGTGGATGTAATCTGTTCCCAAACGACCGGCTATCGGCCAGAAGCTAGTAGCGCTAGTAGCATAAAATAAACAGAATTTAATGGAGTCATAGGCTATTTAGTAACACGCACAATCGTGAGCTCAATAGTATAATTTCCTGTTGACATCAGACATTTACCAGGTGTGTTTGCATGCATTTGATTGGTCAGTATAGTTGTATTGCCTTACTAAAAAAAAGCCGAGCCGAGTTGAACTTATTTGCCAGATGACCTGTGTTTTCTTGCTTGCCACTGAATCAGTGAAGTGGTCTCATTGAAATAAATGAGGCAGCTGCACTTTTTCCACTATTGTCGGTTTGAATATATCCTTGAAGGATAAAACTGTTGATATTCTATATTTGTCTTATTGTTGTATAACTCCTATGACTAAAACTAACAAGTCTCAGTAATTTCCGAAAAGAACTGGTCAATGTAGGAGTAAATGGTGTATTGTTTGGGGACTATTTTCGTATACTGTATGTAATTGACTGAAATTAGTGCCCATGTCTATAGCAATGAAAGAACATTTTACCCAGTGCTACACTGAGGCTTATTTGCATGTTAAATAGTTTTTGGACAACAATGGAGCTCTGTGGCTCAGAGGAATAACAAACTGTATATCAGGCTTTAATTACAAAGTCAAAACTTGTAGAAACCAATTGGTTTTGGTAATTTTGTGGGATTTGTTAACACCAAAAATGTAGAATATCACAAGTATCTTTTAACTACGTAGGTGTCAGATC
Source organism: Adelosebastes latens (assembly GCA_916700685.1). Taxonomy (NCBI): domain Eukaryota; kingdom Metazoa; phylum Chordata; class Actinopteri; order Perciformes; family Sebastidae; genus Adelosebastes; species Adelosebastes latens. The sequence goes on along the minus strand of CAKAKR010034993.1, from coordinate 28,741 downwards.
AGTAAGTAATCATATTTCGCCATTTATACTGTATTAGAACTTGTATAAACCAATTGTGTACCAGACCATAATCATGGATCTTTGAATTTAATGAAAGAAATCGCATTTCCTATTTTAGTACCTGAGTGACTTGAAGGCCCAGAACTGGCCAGGAGGCGCACAATTTCTGGTGCTGTCCCAGCTTATCATTACTTTGAAGAGAACCGTACATCTTCACAGATACAGATTATTATTGTTTCTGGCCATAACATGGTGTGAGACCTTTAGGTCAAAGCTAAGAACCCAAACAGGCTGGTCTTGGTCGTCTTTTCTAGTTTATCTTCGTGATCTGGAAGAAGGTCTCCGGCACACCTTTATCCCAGCGAGGAGAAACATTTTCTTGCACGGTAACGCCACACACGGCTAGCTCTCTCTGGGTTGTCGTCGACAACGGCATCCAACAACAACTGCCCGAGCTGACATTCATTACGGCAGAATGATTCTGTTTCTGTTGGCGTCGGAGGGCAATTTGAGCAAAGGCTCCACCAGCTGGTGTTTCCTCTCGGCAGCTCGGGTTCTGGAGGGTCCCCGCCGGCCGTGTCCTCCCCGCTGCAGCTGCAGTCTCGAGCAGCCTCACTTGCTGAATATGAAGAGTTAGTCAAAACACTGTCTAAAAAAATCCTCATCCATCACATCCTCTGCACTGCACTGGGATGCCATTTACACCGTTAGAAATGTAACACAAGTGAAGAAGAGTAACGATTGTTGCGGGAGCTGTCACTGGCGGAGACCTGTGTGTGTGTGTGTGTCCCGTGTGACATTTAACTTATTTTAAGTCAATGTTTAAGTCACATCACATTGGTTACGCAACGCTAAGTAACGTAGCCAAGTAGTTTTGTTGCCTAAACCTAATTTACTTAACTTAAGTTGTTTCCTGTAAACAAGGAAGTTTATTTTGAAAATAAAGTGTATATTTGCTAACATTTATGGGCTTGTGGCGCATCATTGTGGTGTGTGTGTGCGTGTTTGTGTGTGTGTGTGTGTGTATCTAACCTAAGGTAAGGAGAATTGATTTCTGAAATGCAGCAATAATTACATTCCATGAGAACAAATGGATTTGACGAAGGACGGGCAGCGTAGTTGGGTCAGAATGTGCAGACAAATAACTGAAAACCATTTTTTTAACAGCCGTGACAATCGAGGTCACATCTTCAGCAGTGTGAAACGAAGCAGAGTGACTAATCAAGATTCTGCGAGGGGTTAAGATTCGCCCTATTATTTCAGGACTATGGGAGGTTATGAAATCATCTGTTATCTAACCTCTACAGGGGACAGCTGCATGATGGAACTAGAGCTCCCCAGAGTTTCAAGGGTTAGCTGACCACGAATAATGCTGCACACTGCAGAAAAAAAAAAAAATGTAACACCGAGTTTCACAAGGCATTTTGAAATCTTATTGCAGCCCAGAGTACAATTTTGATTGCAAAATACATCAAATTTGAACACCGGAGAAGATTCAAGACCCTTTGTTATGAATTCAAAAGGCCTTTACTCACTCTTGACAACGTAAAACAAATTGAATTTGCCAAGACGTTTAAAATTAGGTTTCAAAGTGACAAACTTCAGTCAGCTTTCCAGACTGCCAACGTCAAAAATAACGTCTTAACCACAGTCTTCTAAAATCACAAAAGCATTTTGAATGCAAATGCTAACATGTTGTGTTTCTGATCTCTGATTTGGTCAGCTTCATCAGTCTGGCGTTGTTCCCATTGATGTCTGTTTCTGCTGTCAGAGAAATTGACCAATCAAAGCTTTGTTGGCGGGATTAAGAATAGTGATGTCATTTTCATCAGCTAGACAGCTACCTAGTTACAGCCATGTGGTTGTACGGCGGTCAGCCTATAGTCTTAAGTATATAGTATATAAGCGCAGTGAGGGCCAAAGTGCAAATGTACTACGGAGTATTAGGGCCACATTGAGGGAAAAAAAATCTGAGATTTCCAGAATAAAGTCATAATATTACGAGATAAAAGTAGTAATGTTATGAGAATAAAGTCATAACTTTACAAGAAAAAAAGAAAATTACACGTAAAATTACTACTATATAATATTATGACTTTATTCTCATAATATTACGACTTTGTCTCTTAAATTTATGGCTTTATTCTCATAATATTACGACTCTTTTTCTCGTAAACTTCTGACTTTATTATCAGAATATTTCAACTTTTTTTCTTGTAAATTTATGACTTTATTCTCGTAATATTAAGGCTTTAACCTTGTAAAACTAATTTTTACATCCAGGAGCAATACAATAGTGTCCTCCCTTTTGTCCTCTTCTGTCCTGTGGCTCCTCAGTCTCCATCTTTTACTGTCTCTACCGTTGTATCTGTTGAACTCAGACGAGCCAACCAACCTTGTGACGTCACAGGCTACAGTACTAGTGCAACATGGCGGCGTTCTTGCCACGGAAAATAAAACAGCTTCTCTTTTACTTTGGTAAACTTCGTTGACTGCTTCAGGTCCACTTTAAAGTACGCTGCCACACTCCCCGAACACTTTCTCTCAGCGTCTAATATCGACACAGAAGGGTTTACATTGTTACTTGAAAGCCCCGGACGCTAAATGGTGCCTTGTGCGTCGGTATCACTCACCGAGGGGCGTGACAAAGCGTCGGTATTTGATGCCCTGGGAATGAGAATGTGCTGCTAAAGCCTGTTAAATCTTAAAGAGAAAGTGGCTTCATAATCTTGTCTTTTTTGGAGTGTGGCTGCATCCCTGAAAGCTCCCCCGGGCTTCGTGTGTACCCATGGTAACCTCAAGGGCCCGAGGGGTCCACAGGAAATGGAAGACAGGGGTACTTGATTGTGTTTTCCAGTTAGCTGTGGAGGGCAAATAGTGGAGGAAGCGGTAAATGAAGGCGGTTCATTAGATGTTGATCCAGATCCCCCCCAGAGGGCCGGGGGAAGGCTGGAGGGAATAGGCTTCATGCTGGAGAGAGAATTAGACGGAGGATTTGCTGCAGGCTTTGGCTCCTCTGGATGAGTCCTTACTCATCATACACTTGAGACAGGCAGGCTCACTCGCTAACGCCACTGTAATACTCATTATTAGATGAGGAATATAACCAAGCAGAGGGACTTAAATTTCTACCTCGATAAGGAACAAGAAAGTCAGAGTAGAATTAGAATTTTTTTGTTAAGATTCTATCTGTGCAAAGTCTCTGAGCCACATACTAATGGATTACACAGCCCGTTCTCATCCCCAGGGCGTTAAATACCGAGGTTTTGTCACGGCCGTCGGTGTTCGGTACCTCCACACACGGTACCCTTTAGCGCCGGTATGAAACGCACCGGGCGTTGAATTAACTATAATGTAAACCCATTCGCGGCGACAGTGAATACTCCGAAAAAAGTGCACCGGGAGTGTCGTGACGACGTTCAGTGTCATTTCCTCTGTACAAACGTGATAGTTTTAAAGGTCCCGTGTCGTGCTCATTTTCAGGTTCATACTTGTATTTTGTGTTTCTACTAGAACATGTTTACATACTTTAATGTTCCAAAAAACACTTTATTTTCCTCATACTGTCTGCTTGAATATACCTGTATTTACCCTCTGTCTGAAACGCTCTGTTTTAGCACATTTCAATGGAATTGCAACGGAATTGCGTTGCTGAGCAACAGTTTGGGTCCATGTTTACTTCCTGTCAGCTGATGTGATTAACATACACTGCAACAGGAAATTAACAGGGACACATTTAGAATGTTTACGTTTAAAACCATGTAATGGTCTAAATATTGTATTTTTGTGACATCACAAATGGACAGAAATCCTAATGGCATGTTTCAAACGTGCGATTTCTGAATACGGGCTGTGTGTATTTCTCCGTATGTTGAGTGTTTTGATGTTTAACAGTATTTATACCGCACTTAAACCTGCTTTATAATATAAAAGACTTGAAAATCTCACTTTTTACATATACTTTACATTTACATTTTACATTACATATACATTTACTTATATGGGACCTTTAAGCCAAACCATGTATTTCTTTCCTTAACCTAACTTTAGTGGTTGTGTAGCCTAATCCTAAAATGATATCAGGGGCTATCTATCTTTACTATCTTTATGAAATAAAAGTAACAGTAACTCGTAAGACCTTAGAGCTTCAGTGGGCAGTATATTTTTGGCATCATTGGGCAAAAATCCCATAATAACCTTTCAGCATATTGTAATTCAAGTGTTCTGAGAGATAACTAGACTTCTGCACCTCCTCATGGCTCCGTTTACAGGCTTTAAAAAATCTAGCCCGTGACAGGAGACTGACCAATCACAGGTCATTTTATTGAGAGAGCGTTCCTATTGGCTGTGACCGGAACTTGGCGTTCCTTCACCAGATTTCACAATGGCGGCGGCGTCACAAACTTTCTCATTTTACAGCTAAACCGTGCACTACAAGATGATTTTGAAAACATTTGAGGAGAGAAATAGGCATTAACGTAACATAATATTGATTCATATTTGATCAGCGCTGCCTAGTTTGACCTTTTGGTCGGAGTTCGCGAGTGATTGACAGCCGGCTCTCATAGACGGTAGATGGACAGCAGACCTCAGATCAGCTCTTACTGCTTGTTTTCCTCCGGTCTGTCACGATATAGCAACTGTTTTAAAAAAATAACTTTTTTTAATCATATTTGCTCCAATTTCGCCTACTTCAGCTTTAATATCTACTATCACATGCATTCCCTCATTCAGCATCCATATTTTCTATTTACAATTAAGACATGCCGTGCATTTCTTGATAGTGAATTGAAAATATGTCGGCTACACATCGCAGTAAATATGCATGTTTAATGCTGAGACAAGTACAAAGTAAATCACATCTGTGTATTTCCTCGTAATAAGGCTGGAAAACAGTCCTCGCATTCCTTGTAGATTTCACGCACGGCATTGTAATTGTGTGTTCCACTGCGGTTCTGCATCAAGAGATCTTTGAAGAAAAAATTCAATCATATTAAGACACATCAGAGTCTTTATAACACGCTATAGGCATTTGAAGTTACGGTAGATTATCCATGCTCTTATTGTGAGAGGCAGGCTTCTTTCAGTAAATACAGGCCTTCGTTTTTTTTTTTCTGTCATTGCGGGGAGCAATGACCACAAATCACCCGCTATTGAGATAAACCTCAGAAATCAATCAGGTTTATTTATTGTTTTCCAGCCACACGGGATCTTTATTGAATCCCGTTAGGAGATTGAACTGGTTTCATCAAATTAAATAAAATCATGAAAAAAAAAAATGTGTTAAGCTGTACAGTACTTAGGATAAATACTGTTACCACAACCTTTTATATTATTCAATCACATAGAGGAGTTATAGGATGTAAATTATGTTTTAGAGGATAACAATATTAGTATAATATGAGTAACATTGGACCTTCATCATTCATCGGGTGGCCAGAAACTCTAAATGAATGCTAGTGTTGCTCTCTGTCTGCTGGATGTTTGACATATATGTCAAACAATAATTAACAATTAATGCAGGATTAATGTCAAATGTACAGAAGCCCTGTACATGTTTGGCTGGTGATTTATTATTATTTTTTTTTTTTTATTTTTTTTTTTGTTCCTGTAATACTCATTTCGTCCACAAGAGGCTGAAGTGCACAATTCAAACAAAAACAATTGCTTGGGTTTAGGCAACAAAACCTCTCATTTAGGTTTAGGAAAAAAAACCCATCATGGTTTGGCTTAAAACTACTACGTTTGTAAAGTGAGAATGAAACTGAATGTTGTTAACATGGTACACAAACAAACAGCTGATTGTAACGTAAAAGTGAAAATGTTAGGACCTGGACACTATTTTATTTTTCTACATTTAAACACACTTCACTATGAATTGTAGTGGTAACAAATCATCTGATGTCAAATTCATGTTAGAGAGGAGACGAGGAGCTTTATTTTGAAACAAAATTTTGAACTAAGCCGTGTTGGTTTTGAAAAAAGCTGACTTTTCCGAGTGAAACGGATCACGGGACGGGACAGGAACAGTGGTCTCCCAGCCCGTTCTCATTCCCAAGGTGTCAAATACCAAGGGCACGGCCGTCAGCATTTGGTACCACTGCACAAGGCATCCTTTAACGTACTGGGCGTTCCATTACCGGTAATGTAAACCCATTCGCGGCAACAATAAACGTCCCAAGAAAGTGTGCCGGGAGTGACAGTGGTGACGTAGTTTAAAAGTCCCATATTGTAAAAAGTATGATTTTCATGTCTTTTATATTATAAAGCAGTTTTAAGTGCTATATAAATACTATCAAAATGCTCAATATATGGAGAAATACACACAGCCCGTATTTAGAAATTGTGCGTTTGAAACAAGCCGTTAGGATTTCTGTCCATTTGCGATGTCTCAAATATACAATTATATAGATCATTACACGGTTTTAAATGTAAACATTCTAAATGTGTCTCAGTTTATTTCCTGTTGCAGTGGATGTAAATAACATCAGCTGACAGGAAGTAAACATGGACCCAAACTGTTGCGCAATTCCGTTGCAATGCACTAAAACGGAGCGTTTCAGACAGAGGGTAAATACAGCTACATTCAGGCCGACAGTATGAGGATAATAAAGGGGTCTTTTTTAACATTACAGCATGTAAACATGTTCTATTAGAAACACAAAATACAAGTATGAACCTGAAAATTAGCACAATATGGGACCTTTAAAAGAGCGAAAGTGACACGGCAGGGAGGGAGGGAGGTAGGGGAGGTGGATGGGTCCAACAAACACAAGGCTTTCATCCAGGAGACCGCCGTTTGTGTCCCGTGTGTCAAATGAGAAAGTTTGTGATCCGGCAGCCATGTTGGGATCAGTTGAGGAAATACCAAGCACCGGCCACCAGCCGGAGCAAACTTAACTAAACAGTACACTACAAGATTATTCAGAAAACATCTGAGGAGAGAAATAGACATTACAGTAACAGAATATTGATTCAGATTTGATCAGCGCTGCCTAGTTTGATCAGAGCTTGTGTGTGATTGACAGCTGCCTCCGTTGAATGAACAGCCAATAGGAACGCTCTCTCCGTCTCTCTGAAATGACCTGTGATTGGTCAAAGACATAGATTTTTTAAAGCCTGAAAACAGAGCCATGAGGAGGAGCAGAAGTGTAGTTATCTCTCAGAACACTTGAATTACAATATGCTGAAAGGTTATTAAGGAATTTATGCCCAATGATGCCAAAAACATACTGCCTAATGCAGGTTTAATGAAGATTTAGTTATTAGTTTCACATGAACGTCTGTATCTACATACGTCTGTATAAACGTTCCAATTATTTAACTAGTATGGTTTTCAGGGGTATTTTTAGTGTCCTGTAAGGGTATAAATACACTTTTAAGAATACAATTCTGCTCTGAACATTGCTGGAGAACACTCTTCTTACCGACCGTGACACATTTTAGTTTAGTTAAGTGGATCTAAGTGGTTACAGAGATGTCTCTACCTCGTTCTCCACGATGAGCACATCTGTTTGCTCGCACACCAAGCAAAAATTCCTACTCCTTCGTATCGCTATGGCAACAGTCGGTGACAGCAAAGTAAGGTGATGGCGAGCGTCCTTATCAACTAAGTGAGTTATAACAGCAGACGGCTCAACCATCTGCAGCACCATCTTATTACATAACATTTACCACACGCGCCGCGCCGAGCAAAGCAGCCAAGTTGCATCGGTAAACCACTGAACCCCACTCATCACAGGGAAACACTCTTTTTGCACGCACCACCTGTTGCTAGTTTGGCTGTCGCATGGGTTTGTGAAATCTTCAGATTGAGTGCTGAGAGTTAAATCACAGTTTGCTATCTATCTTTACTATCTTTATGAAATAAAAGGAACAGTAACTCGTAAGACCTTAAAGCTTCAGTAGGCAGTATATTTTTGGCATCATTGGGCAAAAAATCCATAATAACCTTTCAGCATATTGTAATTAAAGTATTCTGAGAGAAAACTAGACTTCTGCTCCTCCTCATGGCTCTGTTTTCAAGTCATGTGACCAGAACTTGGCGTTCCTTCACTATATTTCACAATGGCGGCGGCGTCACAAACTTTCTCATTTTACAGCTAAACCGTGCACTACAAGATGATTCTGAAAACATTTGAGGAGAGAAATAGGCATTAACGTAACAGAATATTGATTCATATTTGATCAGCGCTGCCTAGTTTGACCGTTTGGTCAGAGCTCGTGAGTGATTGACAGCCGGCTCTCATAGACAGCAGCTGGAAAGCAGACCTCAGATCAGCTCTTACTGCTTGTTTTCCTCCGCTCTGTGAAATCTTGCAGATGCCGTTAGGAGCACTGGAGGACACAGAGGCACAGAGGTTACCTGTTTCATGTACTACTGTCAATAACTTTTTCTAATCATATTTGCTCCAATCTCGCCTACTTCAGCTTTAACACACCGTGACAGTTTTTATTTCAAGGTCCCATATCGTGCTCATTTTCAGGATCATACTTGTATTTTGTGTTTCTACTAAAACATGTTTACATGTTGTAATGTTCAAAAAACCCTTTATTTTCCTCATACTGTCAGCCTGAATATGCCTGTATTTACCCTCTGTCTGAAATGCTCCGTTTTGGTACATTTCGACGGAATTGCGACTAAATTTCAACAGAATTACGTTGCTAGGCAACAGCTTGGGTCCATGTGTATTTCCTGTCAGCTGATGACATTCACATACACTGCAACCAGGAATAAACTGGGACACATTTAGAATGTTTACGTTTAAATCTATGTAAAGGGTCTAAATATTGTATATTTGTGACATCACAAATGGACAGAAATCCTGACAGCTTTTTTCAAATGCAGAGTTTCTGAATACGGGCTGTGTGTATTTCCCTGTGGATTGAGCGTTTCGATACTTTCACAGTATTTATATAGAACTTAAGCCTGCTTTATAAGAAAAAAAAATTAAAATCTCACATTTTTTATAATATGGGACCTTTAAGTCATGTAAGCCGGTAAGATCCATTGAGATCAACGATCTCTTTTACAAGGGCGACCTGGCCGAGACAGCAGCATAATAACGTTACGGACAACAACAATAACCACATTTTGTCACACAGAAACAGAATAGATTGGGCATTTTTCTTTAATCTCACCCAAAAAGATGCAGCGACCAGAGTAAGAAATGTCTAATTTAACCACGTCACCCTCGTCTCTCTGGTTACTCTTTGAATTAATTACAAAATTTGACATTTTATCACTTTGACAAAAGCCCTACATGACCTTCCTCATCAGGATCTCTCGCCTGCTTGCCTGCCCGTCTAGTTGTTTGAATTGTTCAATAAAAACTTGGTGAAGTTGCTTTTTGTTTTATATTGGCTAAGCTATTGGAACGCACTGCTAGATTGCCTTAGGTATGCTTCAAAAATAGTATTGTTTAAAGACAGAGAGAGAACATTAATTTTCTTCTGCCGTTTGATTAGCTTTGTTGTTGTTGTGGTTGCGTCTTTAATTGGACCTGGTTGTTTTAGTGCACTTAATATGCATATGTATACTTTTAATATTATTTTCTGTGAAGCACATTGTGTCACCTCTGGAATGTGCCATATAAATTAAGTTTTTGCTTCTCTGAAATGGGCCATTTGCTATTTGGTGCAATGGTATCAGACAGGGCTGTGTACTGTACCCCTTTCTGCTGTCTGCAATCATGCTTCTCTACGTAAGTGAACTTACACAGGTGTTCTCTGATCAACCAACAGTTAAGCCCGGAACACACCAGGAACGTCAGGAGCGCGTGGCGGCTGCGTTACCTGTTGTTTTTTATTTCGGCGTCCGTGTTAACAGGTGAGAGCAGCCACACTGCCCGCGTGAGACGCGCGTCTCAGCTGCGTCTCCTCTAGAGAATAGAGGTCTCGCCTATGCAACAACAGACAGTGAAAGTGATCTATTGACTGTATATTGACATCATACCAGCAACATTACTACAGTTTCGATGTCTATCTGTAGAATATGTTACGGAGATGAAAAAAAGTAAAGACTTATTTTTAAATCAACACTTCCTGCTTTCATTCAAAATAAAAGCCCTTAAGTGTTTTTTCTGTGGACAGAATTCCTTCATTTGTTAACACAAGGCTTTTATTCTGAAATATGTGCCGGACAGTGTTCTAGAACATGCAGTGACTTGGAGAGCACCGTGAATGAATATAGTACGGAGTTTTAATTGTGGATTATTACTATTATTTACAAATTACCACACATTTCTTAACCTTTCTCTGTCTAAACTAAATATAAATTATATTTATAATTAAATGAAATTACCATTAAAAGGCAAACTCTATGTAGAAAGAAAGGGCTGACAGCAGAAGCTACAGCAGCCGCAGCAGCAGACACGCAGCTGAAACGCAGCTGGTATGAACACCCGACGCGTGAATCACGCAGCCACCATGCCACGCAGCCGCCACGCGCTCCTGATGTTCCCTGTGTGTCCCGAGCGTTACCCATAACACCCTCTGCATAGGTCCGCGCATGTCTGCAGGAGCATAATTCCAGATATTGCTTTACATGTTTATGATATTGCTGAAATGAGAGAAAAGATCTGTTCAGTAGGAAACATATATTAAAAAAAAAGTCAAACTGTGAGAGCTTCATGTCCTTAGGATATACAGTTACAGCGAGGGACAAGAGCGAGGGAGAAAAAAAGATACTGTGAAATGACAAGAGGAGCCGAGAAAAAGCACAAAGACTTGGACTGTCAATTTGTTGACATTAACCAGGTATTACTAGACAGCATGCCTCTTTCCAGCATTGTATAGGAGAGAGCTAGGGGTTCCTGGCTTCATATTCTGCAATAATCAATGCTGCTATTTTGTGTGGGAGATGACATTGTCTGCTCGAGGCAAATGAAACCCAGCCTGCGTCTCCTCTCCCGCTATGCTTCATGGTCTCATGCTGAGCTGCTTCTCAGCTGGGCTTTTCAGCATCAAAATCCCATCATTTCTACTGCTAATCCTCATTCAGTCAGCAACCGCTGCTCTTTTCCAAAAAAGGCAAAAAAAAGAATCAGCTGCAGCCATCTCTTCTCCTAGCCTCTAACCACGCCCCCGTTTATACTATGAATCCATTACAAAGGGGTTATGCACTAATGGCATTCATCAAAGTACAAGAATTAGATGTTCACACGCTGATGAGTAAAACAAAGTGGTGCAACAGAAGCATAAAGTGGAGAGAGGGGTTACGGGGGGGAGGCTGTAATAGCAACAAAATATCTCAAAAAGCAAAGCAGCATTTCTAACATCCAGCATTCCCCTTTTTTTTTTTTTTTTTTTTTTTTAAAAGAAAAGGTAGTTTTCCATGCAGTTGACTAAAGGCAGCTGCAAGCATATAGGCGTGAAAACTCCACTCGCAAACTGTTCTTATCACACACACTGCTGTTCCATCCCACTATCCTCAGATCAGAATCTGCTCTCCAGAATTTAGCATGATTTTATGGTCCTGTTATAGCCTTTATCCTACCCTGTCCTCTATATCCTGATCTTCTTTTTCTTTCATCTCCCCCCACTTCTCTACCCGTACTTCCTTCTTTGATTATAGACCGGTACCTCTACCTCTTTCTATGGCTTTTTATTCTCCTTTGCTCCATGTATGTGGAGAGGCATATACTTTTTTATGACCTGGTTGGAACAAGGCAGAGTATTCAGCCCTAGCAGTAGCAAAGCAATTTATTTATCTCTCTGCCTGGCTTGACCCCTTTTTGTGGAAAGCAGATTGCCTGTATAAAAGCGTATTTTTGAGGGCAAATCCGGGGTCCTGTTTTCGCGCGCAGGTAGATATGCCATTTCCTCCCCCATCGATGCCATGTCAAGGTGTTAGGTTGAGAAACCCTGCAGATTTTTCTCGCAAATACAAAAAAGGCTTTGAGAAATATGTTGTGGCCGTGGGCTTAGTGCTAACAAGAACAGCAGCCGGTGCGTGATCCATATTGAACCTGTGCAAATCCAAAAAATGGGTCCTTCCATTTTCCTTGTGCATCCACAGGATTAGAACACGTCGGGTTTGGGGGTGTTGTGAGAGCGGATGATTCACTGTCCGCAGACCAGAGTGCTTGTAATAGAGGTAGCTGTTTTGTGGCTTTTTTATGATATATAGTGTTTTCATTTTCTAGTTGAATGGCGTGGGGAAAGAAGGAAGGGGGTTGTTGATATGGTGGCGGCCAGTTAGAGATTTAGGCTCTCTTGCAAAGGCATGTAATGGTCAGAGTTGATCGCTGCTTCCCACACGTACAAGCCAGCCTGCTATGAATGTGCAGTATATTATATACTGTAAGTTTTGAGTGGAGCCCAATACAAAAATATATATACTACTATTCATATACTATACACCAGGGGTCTCCAACCTTTTTTTCCTCTGAGAGCTAATTTGACAAAATGAAAGTGTCCGAGAGCTACACATAGCGCCACCAAGTTGTACAACGCCAACAGCAGACATCATTTCTGTCTTACTTTCATGGTCCTTTAATAACATTTCAGCCACGCAGTCATTGCTTCTATTACAATCCCCCCTTAGGTGAAGGGCTTTTTGTTTCGTTTGGATGTGCGCCATTTAAACGAAGCCTCTGTTGCTACGTTGGCCTTCTTCGTCAGTTTGGTAAACAGTCGTCTTCTAAAGTCCCGGAAAGTCACGTGAAAAGTTGCCGTGGACTTTGGTGAAGTGGCGCTCGACGTTACATCTTTTACCGACTGACACGGTCGCACCGCAAATGAGACACACACATTTGTCATTACACCATTCCTCATTACAATAGTATATTTTTTGCTTTATATTGGCCTGGCTATTTTCTGCAGTATCTTGGTACTGGAAGCGTTCTGGTTTCCGTCTGTAGCTTTTGTTGACTGCATCGGCCGAAATGCAATTTGGGACCCCACCGGCTATCGTCTGATGATGAATTCGCTTTTTATTGCTTTGAAATTAGCTTGTGAATTACTTGTGAAACAATATGCTCACAGATGTTGTCTGTCAAATCCAACTCCAGTCTCGCGTCTCAAGTTGAAATATAGACCCTTGCCCCCCAGAGGCAAATCCGTCGTCAGACCGATTGCCAATGGGTTCCAAGATTGGTGTTTCCTTTATACAGTATCTGTGTGAGCCTCCAAAAAACAGTATTGGCCAGGCTCTAGTTATGAGGTGGATTCAACTGAGCCAGCAGAAGTGAATCTGTTGGTGTCTGAACCAGAGCGGTCGCTTCAAGACGCAGATCACCATAGTGGTTGTGAAGGTTTTCGAGAGAAAATCCTGTTAGACCAAGCTCAGCCATATTCCAAAGGAGACTTAAGTTGAATACATTTTATTTAAAGTTGAAAGTGTTGTGCATGCACATTTCAACAATGTGTGTCAGTAAGCAAAGGCCTCAGATTGCTTCCAACAAACAATGTCGTATGACGTGTTTGGACCTGTACCGAACAGCCACGGTACAGGGTGCGTCAAACAGCCTGCGTTCATCGTGGCTTTTGCATGTCTTTGTAGTCTCAACATGATGAATTGTAGAAATGGGGATAATGGCGCACACCCCCTCTCAAATCACAGTATAATCTCACACTACACTGGTTACCAAATAGTGGCAATAGTCATTTGTCCCAATAATTAAAATGCAGACAATATATTAATCACAATACAGAATGTATCACTAATTACCTTAAGCCACGTGAATGGAATGTTTCATAAAAGTAAGGTGGATTTTACTGTCTGATTATATTCTGAAGCAAGTGTTCAGTTTTTAATCCATCACTATTTTAATAGTGAAGTCCAGAGCATGTTTCTCAGGGCAGTTACTTGAACCAGAGCTAAAATGGCTTTGTGATCTCATGAACCAAACTGAGGGCGTATTCACACCTGCCTTGTTTAGTTCGGTTGAATTGAACCCTGGAGCGTTGACCCATCTTGGCGCGGTTCGTTTGGGCAGGTGCGAACACAGAAATCGCTCGGGTGCGCACTAAAACAAGCAAACCGAGACCTCCTTGAAGGGGTGGTTCGCTTCCAAATGAACTGCGGTACTGTTCGGTACGCCTCGTTTGTGGTGAGAACATGATCCGACCTCGATCCGACCCAACTGGAGAAAGCATTGCGCCTTTTTGGATCAAACCAGCTCCGGTAGCGAGCTGCGCTGTGCATGTCAACACCAGACACCAGACAACATCACTACAAAAGAGCCTACGCTTGCCCTCGCTATTCACATCAGTACTAAACAGGTGTAACGTCAGACTGTGTTGAAGACCACGGGCATACCTGATGGATCTTCAGAAACATTTTTGGCCGATGAGCACGTCAAAGTTTAGGAGGGTTAATGCACGCCTCATCCTGAACTGTCTTGATATGCGACTCCAGTGCATCAATACATTTTTTTCCAGTCACAGCCGTGCCTCATTTTCAAACTATATCGTTTGCCTTGAGTGAAAAATTGCTACGAGGTAAAAAAAAAAAAGACGATCAGGGCCAAGATCAAGTAGTTGTAGTAGTTGTCCCTCCATTGTTGCGTTCTGGAAGTCTACTCTTCTCGGTTTACTTCCGGGAGTTTTCCAGCATGGAAATTCTGACCAATCAGAGAGCAGCTTCGTTGCGCACCAAAATGTTTGGTCTGCTTGTAAATGCTGCCGTGTGAACACAAACCAAACTCGAGGCAATATGCAACATGGTAACAATTGGTCCCTGACCGGAGCAAAAGAACTACAGGTGTGAAAACGCCCTAAAGGCTTTAAATGTGCAAATTTGTCTTTGTCTGCTCCCGATGTCTTTGTATGAGCATACCTTTAGATTCAAACTCAACATGGTCCACTTATCTCATACTTGAAGCATTAAAATGCGTCAATTAAGTAGAATTGTGTATAACACGTTGTTTCATTCCTGTTGCGTGTAGGGTAAACAGTTAGTCCACATACCTTCACCGTCTGAAGGAGGTGACAGTGAATTCTCCTCCCGTGTTTGCTGCTCAGTATCTAGTGTGGGACACCAGATGGCAAACCTGAAGGTTGTAGCCCATCCGTTGTACCTGCATGCATTATTCAAAGCCCATTTATCACAGGAAAAAGTCCCAGTGTAGCCACATTAAACATCCGCTGGCTCGTTTGTTTATGCCTTATTTATGCCTTCAAAATACAGAGCAAGGTTCAATACTTGTACAATTACTGACCCATGTTTAACCCCTGTGTGAATCTCTCTCCATTATTTAACAGCCATCATGTTATTATGTCACTTTGTTATTCTACATACTGTCTTAGAGGGAAATACATAAATATGGAATGCCTGTCGTCGACCTTTGTAATAGTATACATTACAATGTACCGTACAACATCCTTCTAGTGATTTATCTTAGTGTGGTAGAAAACACTGGAGCACAGTTGACTACAAATAAGCCGTACTGTAGTTAAATGGGTTTCAAATAAGCCGCATATCAACTTCTTCTGCTTCTCTGATTGAAGCAGAAGAACACTTCTTCTGCTTCTCTGGTTGTTTTATTACACTCAACCCAACACATGTAGCCCTAAAGCAGGGGTCAGCAACCTTTACTATCAAAAGAGCCATTTTAGTCAAAGAAAAAAAAAAAAAAACCTGTCTGGAGCCGCAAAACATTTGAGCATCGTGATGAAGGTAACACAGTTTATAGTCTAAGTATATAGTACATAAGTCTAATGAAGTGAGGGCCAAAGTGCAAATGTAGCACGGAGTATTAGGGCCACATTGAGGGAAAATAAAATCGGTGATTTCCAGAATAAAGTCATAATATTACGAGAAAAAAGTAATAACATTACGAGAATAAAGTCATAACTTTACAAGAAAAAAAGTCATAATATTACGAGAATAAAGTCATAACTTTACGAGAAAAAAAAGTCGTAATATTGCGAGAGTAAAGTCATAACTTTACGAGAAAAAAAGAAAAATAACACGTAAAATTACTACTTTATAATGTTATGACTTTATTCTCATAATATTACGACTTTTTCTCGTAAACCTATGACTTTATTCTCATAATAATACTTTTTTTTTCTCGTAAACCTATGACTTTATTCTCATAATATTACAACTTTATTCTCGTAATATTATGACTTTATTCTCAAAAACTCAGACTTATTTTTTTTCCTAGATTTGGCCCTAATACTCTGCCGTTCTGTCGTGCATTAGACCTACAACAATGATAAATAAAGATGAAAATGTAAACAAAAAACAGTTATTAATTTCCATCACGAACGTTCCGCCTCACTACTTCTTCTCTAAAACCGTATCATCACTCCATTAATGCAAGGAAAATGAATAAATGTCCAAACATAAATGCACATAATGACCCTTTAAAGATTATTAGTCAAATTATTACACACAATTGTATCACTTAAATGTGGTCACACTGTCTGAGGGGCGCCACATTTACACCACATTGACTTTTTTTTCCTCCTTTGTCAATCTGCCTGCTCTCCGCTCGGCATTCTGTTGAGCGAGGGGGTGTGAATATAACAGGGTTAAACAAGGTCGACACCCACTTTGATTTGCTTACATGTATACACACACACACACACACACACACACACACACACACACACACACACACACACACACACACCGCACAGCTGCTTTAAGGCCTTGGCGGTGCAGTCAGGGTCGTGATCCGTGTGATCGATAGCTCAATAGCCAGCAGGACCTCCGGAGGTCCAAGATTTCACAGTGGGTGTAGAGAAACAATACTATAGTTGTACAAGGTCTCAACACTGCATTACAATGAGCTGCTCCATTCTTTTTCGACGCAGCGCGGCCTCGTCAGACTACGTATCTAGCATAAGGTAACGTGTAAAAGGGTATTAATTCTATACATTTCCCTGTAATGCACACATTGTCATCCTAAATGGATTCTGTATCCAACAAACATTCAGGTCTAGATTTGTGCAAAAATGTCAAAGACAAGACAACCGTTTTTTTTTTTTTAAAGCAAGGTACAGAAGGTGGAGTGTGTCCTTGCTTTCATAAGAACACTGTGACAAATAGACAAATAGACAAAATTAGCCTAATGAGGTTGAGTGATTTGCAAAACAATAGCCAGTGGTAGATACATTTACTCAAGTATAGCACTTAAGTACATTCTTAAAGTACTTGCACGGGGAAATTAGCTATAGAGACCATTTTTTGTACCACGCTGTAAACAGTTTGTAAAAAGGGCTTTTTGACTCCATTTTGGAGCCAGCCCTGAGTGGCCATTCGAGGAACTGCAGTTCTTGGCACTTCCGCATTGGCTTCACTTTTCAGCACCTGAGGTTGCCGTTTACTAAAAACATAGTGAAAATTTTTTCACAGTATCTTCACAGTACTTTCTGATTTATGGAGTGATAAAAAGATATATCCAAAATCCCCTCTGTAAAAACCTTTGACTCCAATATGTTAACAAAATGAAACAAGAATTTTAAGATATGATAAGATATTCCTTTATTATTCCCACAGTGGGGAAATTTGCAGAAAAGTTTGAAAACCACTATTTCATAGTTCAAAGCTCGGGTATTATTGTTCTATCAGTTATTTGCTTCGTGATCGTGAAAATTCAGGTCCTACCGAGATTTGAACTCTGATCGCTGGATTCAGAGTCCAGAGTGCTAACCATTACACCATAGAACCACTTTTTGAGTGTGGCGTTATCCAATAGGCACACTTCTGTTCCGGAAATGTATTCAAACTCGCCTATATTTAATAAGATAATGCCTCATTTGCATTTTCAAACATAAAATGTCAGAAAACTTGTAATACAAAAAAATAATACTTGTCTTAATGTAAGTAATAAACTGGGGAAGTTTCATGATGGAATCTATTATGTCGTTTTACCCTACGGGTGTTTACCTCAATTTAAAGGTTCCATATCGTGCTCATTTTCAGGTTCATACTTGTATTTTGTGTTTCTACTAGAACATGTTTGCATGCTGTAATGTTAAAAAAAAACTTTATTTTCCTCATACTGTCTGCCTGAATATACCTGTATTTACCCTCTGTCTGAAACGCTCCGTTTTAGTGCATTGCAACGGAATTGCGTTGCTAGGCAACAGCTTGGGTCCATGTTTACTTCTTGTCAGCTGATGTTATTTACATACACTGCAACAGGAAATAAACTGGGTCACATTTAGAATGTTTATGTTTAAAACTGTGTAATGGTCTAAATATTGTGTATTTGTGACATCACAAATGGACAGAAATCCTAATGGCTTGTTTCAAACGCACAATATCTGAATACGGGCTGTGTGTATTTCTCCGTATATTGAGCGTTTTGATAGTTTAACAGTATTTATACAGCACTTAAACCTGCTTTATAATATAAAAGACATGAAAATCTCACTTTTTACAATATGGGACCTTTAAGGAAATGCTCACTTTTTGCAACTTCTTTTCGGGGGAGCTGTATTTAACAGGACATGGAGCAGATTTGCCCTGTACAATAACCATTGTGGCCTTTTAACCAAGCCACATAGCAATTGTACGAATCGTATTGCACTTCTTTGGCATTCTAGAGAGAGGAGCTTCCTGCTCTGCCAGCCATTTTGGTCCTCGCTGGCATTAAGCAGTGTTTGTTCCAATTACCACCAAGATGAATTGCGGACCATCCAATCAATGGCTCTCAGTGGATTTCTGCTGCTATGATAAAAAGGCAGAGATAAAGGGGCTAAAGGTATTTCTCATACTCATCTGTCATATGGAAAGCCTGAGGGATGATGGGAGATTGGTAAACAGGATGTGATGCCATAAGGTCACGGTGCTCTTAATTATCTAAGAGAGACGATGATGAAGGGCTAAACAAAGAATTGCGGCTGTAAACATGAAATGATTTGACCTTCTGAATTGATCATTTTTTGCATGTTGTATTGAATCAACAGAACATTAGCGATGCCACTCAAATGCACGAGAGGACATCAGACGTCGCCGCACATGAAGTGAAGATGACGCTGATGATCAGTGACAGTCGTGTGCATTCATTAATCTGAGTGGCATGTTCTCTGGCCAGATTTTAAATAGCCCTGTTAATTTGTAATATACAAGGATTACTGTTAATCATTCCCATGTTAATTACAGTGGAACAGCTAATTAACCAAACAACCGTGTTGCTACGTGAAACAAAGTACCAACATCCACTTCCCCCTGTAACATTTACTAATTTGTTCATCAATTTAAATGGATTTTCCTTGTTGCGTCATATTTTGTTTTCTTGTTACCGCTTAATGGTTTATTATGGAACAGCCAATAAAGCATGGAAGGGAGGAAGTGAACCTCTCTGCGCTATAATTTAATTTACAGTATTTGGTTTTCTAAAGCCAGTGATTAATCACAGGGTCTGGGCCAAATTTATCACACTCAGAATGAGGGTTGATTATTTCATTATGGAATTTCCAAAAGGAAAAAAAAGTCCTTGGTCGAATGTGCTTTTTGCCGTGCTGCTTACCACCAAACCCCTCCACATTCCTGTTGTCCCTCGCCTCTCTCTCTCTCTCTCTCTCTCTCTCTCTCTCTCTCTCTCTCCACCATCACTCTCCTTCCCCCTGTCCTCTTCTTCCTACCCTCCAGGGATCCTGCACATATATAAATTACAGTTTTGTCACAGTTAATTAAGGCCATGGAGAGGTAATGACACCGATGTGAAAAGAGAGATCGTCTTTATTATTATGATTATTCTATTCCAGGCCGGCCCTGTGGCTCAGCGGTCAACCCCTACATGTTTTGTTGAAAAACAGTCAGTGTCGCCAAAAAACTGAGAAATAGAGACACAGGGTTGCAAGTTAGAAACATGCACTGATCAAAATGATGATCAAACACTGATCGAATGCCCAAAACACAGTGCTGCATTGCATATATACCCATTTGGGGCTGTCTCATGGATGGGAGGCAGTACAGTCCTCACATAGAATTCCCTTGTGACTCTTTTTTGGCTGGACTGCAGAGGGACAGCCATACAAACGCAACAGTCTGTCACTGAGTGAGTGACTGAGTGAGTGATGAAGTTACGGGATTGGTCGGCCGACTGTTGGAGTTTCCTCATTGGCCGTTGCTCTTTCAAAATTAAAAGCGGAAAACAGTTCTGTGTTTGCTTTTTCTGGGGAGCGTGTCAGCGGTTCAATGTATCATTACATCATGCTGTTGTTGTGCATGTGCTATTGTTTATATTTGTTTAAGTTACGTTATGTTGTGCTTCGTATTGTGTTACCGTACATAAACACCAAGCGCAAAGCAAATTTTCGACTCGCTTTCCTCCATTTCCTCCATCATCCATGGAAGAAATAACCACTGTTGCTGCTTTGAACATGTTGTGGAAGTGTTGTAGAAGAACCCCGTCGTGTCTGGGTTAATAACGTCACCCGGCGGCGAGCTGTATTCACATACAGCTTCATTGCACGGACTGTATCTAGCAAGCCACACGTCGCTACTGCGCTATGAACCCAAAATAAACAGACTGTGCTGTGATTTAATTGCAATAAACGGATCCAATTGATGCCGAAACAACGACATTATGATGTCGATTTGTAAAAAGACAGAATTCATGCTTTGTCAAGTCTCTCCGCAACACAACAAGCAAACAACTTTTAAAATGCTTGTTTTCTGAACGGAGTTCGGGTCGATCAATGCCAGGCTATGCTAACATTGTCGCTGCTCCATCAACACTCAAAATAACGTCATCCAGGCATAAATTCGGCAGAGACGACAAGCAAACAACTTTTAAAATGCCTGTTTTCTGAATGGAGTTTGTATCGATGGGTGCCAGGCTTTGCAAACATTGTAGCTGCTCCATCAACACTCCATCTAGGAATAAATACGGCAGCAACAACGTCAGTGATGTATAGTGATATATTGTTAAACACCACTTATGTGATGAATGCTTTTTGATACACATGCTTTAATAAAAAACTGAAATACTTTTAACCTTGTATGTCATGCTAATACCTTTTCACCCTGTATAAAATGTATGATATACTGACTAGTAAATGTTACCATTTACTGAATGTCATTTGCTTCTTTTATAAGTTGTCTTTCAATCAAATATTTAGATATAAGTGGAAAAAACTGTTCTTGCAACTTAATTTACAACATTTCTTGACTTTTTTTTATGCATAGCTTTACAATGTTGTCATATGCTACTTCCAGTGTGTAGTGGAGGGTATACGGAGTTTACCCACTTCTTTCTCTGGCGGTTTACAGTATATCCACTTAATAGCCAAAAAGCCATTTGAATTATACCCACATCCTCCTCTGGAACCTACCCATCTCTACCCAGTAGTTCACCCACCTTATCAACGACCACACTGGCTACTGCAGTACATTAAGAAAGACTTACTGGATTTAACATTATAGACATGACCACTGACTATTTGTGTAACAATTTAGCCACAAATTCACAGACTGACCATATACGGTCCAGCCATATACTCGGTTTTGACCAAGTCTTGTTATAAGAGGTGAGAAAGTTAATTGAATTTTTGATTGAAATATGATAAAATCTGCACCCAAAGTCGACTCTGGTGGACCCCTTGCAAACCTGATGAGTTGTGGATTTGGAGTGTGGGGAAGTCCGGACATTTGGATTGTTGGACATAGTTATCTGTATTTGGAAAACATTTGCATTGATCTACCTCTTCTAGTCATTCATTTTGAGGAACAAATGCGTCGCGACAGCAAGGTTTCATATAGTAAGTTTCATGCTGTATTATTACAACCTTTATTAGTCCCATAAAAAGCAGGTAGAAACATTTCACATAAGCTGTAAATACCGATGGAGTTCAGTAGTGTACATGTGTGGCGTCTGGCTTTGTCTCTTGGAGACGGCGCTCTCACAATAGCACGGCGATAAAACACTCAGTGATTTAAAGAGATAAACCACTTAATTAGTCAGTCGAATAGACACATCACTCGGTCTGATTGACAGATAGAAGCACATAAATCCTGTTAGTCAGTCAGTCAGTCAGACAGAGAGATCTAAAGTCAGTCACACGGATGCATACAAAGTCAGTCACTGGGTCAAGTCAGTGAGACAGATGGAGATGAAGAGATCAAAGTGGTGGAACTAGATGGACCAGCAGTCCAGATGGCCATGGAGACAGATCCCAGCCCAAGTTAACAGTGGCCCAGCCAACACATTACCAGACAGAGCCGTCTCACCGGCAGCCAACTGCCCCAGAGCTCAGCAGGCTGGCTGTGGATGCCAGCAGTTTTCAGTCTGGGAAATGGGTCAGACCAACACAATCACGGTCAGAGTTTGATGCCGCTTGGATCTTGTGCACTTTGTGTTTTTTTTTTGCTAGACTGATAGAAACTCATACTGTAGATGCACGTAGCGGTCGACAGCCAGTCAGATGCAGTATTGCATTTGAAATAAGGGTGCTCCAATCAGGATTTTTGGGGCTGATTCACCGATTGCTGGAAGCAGTATCGGCCTCTCCGATCACCAATCACAGGGTCTATTCGAAGCTATTTCTCCATGACGATCAACAAGCGATTCCATTCCTCTGCATGTGTCTTTGTGTGTGTCTGCTCATCTCTCTCAGCAGTGATTCGAGGCTCACGGAAAAAATAGACCAGACAAAGTGTGAGTGTGAGTCCAGCTTTGTCGCTCTCGGAGCGAATTAAAGAGCAGGCGAGAAAGAAGGCAAATGAGTATTGAACATTTTTCAATTTAGCCTTTATAGAGACCACGATCAAACTATTTAGAACGAATATCGACTGATAACGATCAGTGGTCAATCGATCGGAGAACCCTTACATTGAAACAGTAACGGTCTGGACACACTGGGAACGTCAGAAGCGCGTGGCGGCTGCGGAACTTCTTTTTTTTTTTTTTTATTCTGGCGTCCATGTTAACAGGTAGGGGCAGCCACAAAGCCCGCGTGAGACTGCGTGTCTGCTGCGTCTCTTCCAGAGATCCGAGGTCTCGCCTATTTTTACCGCGAGCAGTGCGCGGTTCACAGCAACAACAGACAGTGAAAATGATCGTTTGACAGTATATTGACATCATATCAGCAACATTACTACAGTTTCAATGTCTACATCTGTAGAATATGTCACAGACATGAGAAAAAGTAAAGATTCTTTTTTTTAATCAACTCTTCCTGCTTTGATTTCAAAGTAAAAGCCCTCAAGCGTTTTTTTTTCTGTGGACAGAATTCCTTCATTTGTTAACACAAGGCTTTTATTCTAAAACATTTGCAGGACAGTGTTGTAGAACATGCAGTGACTTGCAGGGCTCCTTGAATGAATATAGTACATGGTTTTAATTGTGGATTACTACTTATTATTTACAAATTACCACACGGTTCTTATCCTTTCTCTGTCTAAAATAAATATAAATGACATTTATAATGAAATGAAATGGCCATTATGAAAGGCAAACTCTATGAAGAGAGAAAGGGCTAACAGCAGCAGCAGCAGAAACGCAGCAGAAACGCAGCTGGTGTTGACAACCGACGCATGAGTCTCGCAGCAGTTCAGCGAGGCAGCCGTCAGGCGCTGCTCACGCGCCCAGTATGCCCAAACCGTAATGTACATTCAGCAGACTGTAATTAGTACTACAAACACAGAGCTTTAATTGTTCAAGAAATTAAGTTTTTCTGCAACTTTCCAATTTGCTAGCTAACCTGTAGATACAACGAAAATTATACATAAATACAATACAATGAATATTGAAAATAAAAATGAACAGGGAGTGCTAATATCCCTTGGATTTGTACGGAAGCCCTAAACGAACATGATTCAAACATTTTTTAATACCGTTATCTCGAGATCACAAGTTAATTATGTTGTTATCTCGAGAAAACAAGCTCTGATATCTCGCGGTAACACAATAATTACCTCGTTATCAAGAGAAAACAAAAGGTTGTTTTCTTCGATTACTTATAATGTTCGGGTCAAATCAGCCCACGGTAAATTTAAATATAGTCAGAGATGTCTTCAACTCAAATGTATCAGCCATCGTCAGGTATTATTCATTAATTATAATTTTTTTCCAGCAGCCAAACACCAAAGATTAAAGACATTTCCCTCACACTTTTGTGGTATTTTCTTTTTAGGGAAACAGGTAATTTCCGTATACCCTTTTTAACACCTTATTTTGAAAAA
The DNA here is from genome assembly GCA_916700685.1 of Adelosebastes latens. Taxonomy (NCBI): domain Eukaryota; kingdom Metazoa; phylum Chordata; class Actinopteri; order Perciformes; family Sebastidae; genus Adelosebastes; species Adelosebastes latens. The sequence continues at coordinate 4,650 of CAKAKR010034993.1, read as the reverse complement.
CAGACATAGTCTAGAGTATCCTTCTGCTAACTTCCTGAAGTCCATCACTGTCAGCCATGGATATAGATGTATACATCCATGCTGTAAGCTCGATCTGGGCTGTTTGAATACGTTTTACCCTTCGGCTGATTTGACCCAAACATTATAAGTAATAAAAGAAAACGTCTTTTTGTTTTCTTGTGATAGCAAGTTAATTATCTCGAGATAACAAAGCTTGTTTTCTTGAGATAACAACATAATTAAATTGTGATCTCGAGATAATGACATTAAAAAAAAAAGTTTGAATCATGTCCTGAGTCAGGTCACCTAAAATTATATCTTTAAAGCTACTAACTCAAGCAAATATTGGAAACTAAAGGCAAATATATTTTGTCATTATCTTGTAATTGGCACAGTCGCCACTGTCAAAAAGTTGCATACAGTCACTTTATATGAAACACTCCAATTCTTGCCTATGTCCAGGGCTCGATCTTTCGCCGTCCTCGTCACTTTGCTCATGCTCGGTAAGCGGGTACAGGTCGGTTGTTGAGATAACATCACGTTAGATTTCATTAGAGTCCTTAACATTAAAAGAAACAATACTGTAGTTGAGAGTCCACTGCAGTGTTTCCAGCAGAACAAACACGAAAAAGCCATGCTGTCCAGAAGAACTGATGTCCTGCAATAGAAAGTGTTATTGGTCAAAATGCTGTTTCAGAGGATTTCATTAGTATTGGTTTCAGTGGGGAGCGCTAGTGCCATACAGTTTAAATGGGATTCATACAATTTCATTTGCACTGGTTTCAGTGGACAGTTTAGAGTTATGTGGTAGATATACAGTATCGGAGAATTTCATTAGTATTGGTTTCAGTGGAGAGTTTTGTCTGCTGCTTCAGAGGCCTTTCCACTCTGCCAGGAAACCAGTCTGGGATAACTGTAGATCTACAGCCTGCACTCAAAGAAAGTTTGCAGAGGAAGTCATGAGTCTGGCCTTTTTGGATCCTGTAATGAGTGCCTGTGGATGCATAGTCCTTGAACCTCAAAACTTGCTACGCATCCTAGCATCCCACATCTCTCTCTCTGAGCCCACAGCTCAAATCCTTCCCACTCATTCTCTGACTGTATATTTCATCAACCACAGCCTCACATTTTTCTCCAAAAGTCTGATACTCGCACTGATCACTAGATCTGTTTTTTTAACTGTCTGAGGACAAATCTATATCTATGCTTATGGCACCCACACACCTACTGTACAAACATTTGAAAGGATGAATCGGTGGGGACAATCTTCCAAAGTAAGTGAGGCCTTGTTGGTTGTCACTTCTCTAAAACAGTTGTTAAGAGCTCAAGGTCATTCTGTTGGGACAGACCAGGGATCTTAGGTTGAAAAAAGGTTGCAAGGGTTGTAAGTGGTTGTGATGCCTAAACCTAACTTCCTATGAAAACGGAAGTTTATTTTGAAATGACACTATGTATGTAACGAGCGGATATTTACACACCGTCCCTGGTCCCTGAAAAACGCAAGAGGGGTACCCTGTGGGTTAGTCTCCGATGCCGAGCGGCATTGACCAAACGCCGTCCCGATATCCAGCGGCATTGTTGAATCGGAAGTGTAGGAGGCCTGAAGGGACAGACTGTCAGTGTTGGAGACTTTCTCTCTAGATTTAGGGACTTTTGGAGCCAGTGCTGCTCGCTACTTTCAATGGAAAAGAGCTGGCAACACTGGGCTGGGTTATTGGTTGGATCTTTTTAAAAATCTAGTTTACACTTGCTAGTTTCTTAAGATTACTGACCCTAGCTTTAACTCCAACATGTCCGTCATTGGATGCATGCTGTCGATGCCCGAATGCTTCCTTCATGTCTGCATTTGAATTAATACAAATATGTAAATAGAAACACCATTCACCTATCAATTCAGAAAAATATAATTTGAACGTTACATACCATACATGATAGTGTAGGTTAATTTTTAAAAAGTATAAAATTATGTTATGGTTTTTTATTATTTATTAGTTTTTTTTCTTTTCATATGGATATTTGTCTACCACCTCTTAATTACCAAGTCAGTTTATCACCTATCACCCAGATGTTACCACCTCTCGTGACGCATCACTCGCATAATGTTGAATAAATGGTCATAAGAGATACGTGTTTACAAATGTCACTCACGTGATTTATTTGGTAGTGTGTGTGTGTGTGTGTGTGTGTGTGTGTGTGTGTGTGTGTGTGTGTGTGTGTGTGTGCATATTTGCATGCATGCATGGATGTGAAAGGTCACATCTCCTGCTGTGAGAGAGTAAGCCTTTTGTTGCGTAAGCCTTCCCTTGTCAAGCTGTGCTCGTATTAAAGCTCTCCCTGGGATTCTAAAGGAAATATTAAATATCACCGTATGTCTGTCGGTGTGTTTGTTTGCATGATTGCACACAGCCAATGCATTTTAATCTGCCAATCTTGTGTGTGTGTGTGTGTGCGGCACTGCATGCACATGATTGAGTCGGTGTGATTGAGTGTGTGTGTGTGTGATTAAAGATATGCAGAAAGGTTACCCTATTACTACGACATCTACAGTGTGAAATATGACAGGATACAGAAAGAATAGCAGGCAACTCGATGAAAAAAAGTGTGACTGAAATTGGGAATTGGAGGCATGACAGTTAAAAGATCAATGTAGTTGTAGAGAGCATGAAAAAAAATCAAGCCTTCTTCACACCTCTAGCCATCCCCTTTATGTTATGAAACAGCTCTCCCCTGCTGATATCTTCCCAGCCAGCCCTGCGGCCATACTCACAAACATTCTGAGAATACTCTCAGAGATTTCTTAACCTAGCCAAGAAATACCTGACAAGAACTCCCAACATACAAGTGATTAAGGAGGTGTGGCTGAGCCTGTTGCTAGGTATTATGCACAATGCTGTTATTGGTTGATCATCGGGTATCTGATTCTGATTTCTGCTCTGCCTATGCCATCACATGGTTGTTTAGATTGCTGACGATGCAGGTATGCGCCCCATGTGACACTGTCGCCCATTAGCTAATTAGCAGCGAGTCCATCATATTCGCGATTGCAGTTGGCTTATATGGTGCATGCTTCGGGTTGGAATGAAATTAATCAAGACTGTGAAATAGCGTTAGTGGTGTTAGCATTTTACTCGATTGATTAAGATGAGCCACAACATCATCCCTGCACAATCTGAACTCCTGGCTTAACTACCTGATTGTAGATGATATGGCTACATTGTGGGCTTGTTTACGATCAGTCCACATGACCTCTCCTGCTGCTCACGCCCGGGACACACAGGGAACGTCAGGAGCGCGTGGCGTGGTGGCTAAGTGATTCACGCGTCGGGTGTTCACACCAGCTGCGTTTCAGCTAGGTGTCAGCTGCATTTCTGCTGCTGATGTTAGTATACAGTCAATAGATCACTTTCACTGTCCGTGACATATTCTAGAGATGTCTAGACATTGAAATTGTAGTAATGTAGCTGATATGATGTCAATATACAGTCAATAGATCACTTTCACTGTCTGTTGTTGCCGCGTCAAAAATAGGCGAGACCTCTATTCTCTAGAAGAGACGCAGCTGAGATGCGCGTTTGAAATAATAAACAACAGGTAATGCAGCAGCCACGCGCTCCTGACGTTCCCTGTGTGTCACGGGCCTTACCCTGTTGGACTGCAAAGTCACCATGTCCTCAAATCTTAGCAATAAAGCCTGGTGACTAAAATGTTATCATAATCAATAGGACCATTTAAAACGTTAAAACTACAACAAGACTAATGGGGTTGTGTGAACCGTGTTCACCAGAGGAGTCCATAGGATTTTCTGAAAGCTCAGAGTTCACAAGTTGTAAAGTGGTTGCTGACATTTTCAGAAATGGCGGAGGCCTTGGAAGTTAATTTTTTGGTGGCTGGTAATTTAATTCATTGTAATTTTTGTTGAATAGAGTTTTTCTTTGTAATTTAATTTAAGTCTGAGGTAATTGTTGATTTTCCCAACAGCCTCATCTTTTTTTCATCATGCCTTTGCATTTTCTGCATTACTTTACCCGCTCGCTAGCTTGCTAAATTGTTAGCATCGGTGGCGTTTAGACGCCGACAGTAGCATTGTTGTTCTCCCGACTTAAACACTTTAAAGCCAAGCCAAATCGTGCACACTACTTCTCATGTCACAACCACAAGCTCATAAGTTCCATTTGAAGGCAGCATAAAGCCGTGGACACACAGCACGCATGAGGCTCGCGTGACGGCAGCGTCGCGTCGTGGCTGCGTGATGCACACCTAGGGTGTTCACACTAGACGCGAGTTAGCTGCGTCCCGGGAGCCTGTCGGCTACCTATCAGCTGTGTTTCTGCTGCTGCTGACAGCCCTTTCTTTCTACATAGTTTGCCTTTTAATGGCCATTTAACTTCATGATAAATATAATTTATATTTATTTTAGACAGAGAAAGGTTCAGAAACGTGTGGTAATTAGTAAATAATAGTAATAATCCACAATTAAAACTCCGTACTGTATTAATTTATGATGCTTTCCAAGTCACTGCTTGTTCCACATCACTGTCCGGCACATATTTCAGAATAAAAGCCTCGTGTTAACAAATGAAGGAATTCTGTGCAAAGAAAACCCGCTTTAGGGCTTTTATTTCGAAATGAAAGCAGGAAGTGTTGATTTAA
>CAKAKR010034991.1:0-17185 GCA_916700685.1 Adelosebastes latens | reverse complement strand
CATCCTCACCAGACTCTGACAGCACGACCAGCTGTGCTGTTTTCACTGCACGTCTGTGGAAAGCCTCGACACGACGGTGTCCTCATCCTGGAGAACAGCCTGCTGTGTCTGGCCTTCAACATTTATTAAAGACAACCCTTTTCACCTGCACTTTGCCACCAGAATAACACAGTGAAAGCACCCCCAGTGCATCTTTTTGAAAAGTAAAGAGCAGAAACTATAAAAAGGCCAACTTCAATGAATAAATCATACAGTATGAGCTTGTTCATCACGTGCAGCCGGTGAAGTGTGCAGTGAACAGGAGAAGCTAATTAGGAGCTATTTTAATCATCTTCCTCTTAATTGCATAAATGTAATTACTTAAAAGACATCAGAAGGGAAATGTAGGTTAAAAAAAGACCACCCTCATCACAGGTAAATTTCTTTTTATTTCAAAGAATATTATAAGTTTGCTCTGTTAAAAAAAGCAGTTTTAAAATCCTGGATAAAGGAACTTTTCCTGGAATATTTTAAATATACAGAATTATACATATCCAGCGGATCCGGAGACTGAAGTTACTCGCCAACGTTGTGTCGTTCTTTTGATTTCTACAGAAAAAACAAGGCATCCAGTGGTAAATAAATGTTTACAAAGCTAAGGTGCAAATGTCACCGACAAAAGCAGGTATTTTACATCTAATATACAATGCCTTTAATATGAGGCGTGTAAAGGAAATATAGACAGAATTATAACTACGGAGCAACACGACTGTAGATTCTATGAAAGCTGCTCCTTTAATTGAATCATTTTAACCCCAAAAATGGAATAAAAAGAGTAAAACATCTTTTCTTTCTTCATATTAACAACTAACAGTTTCTGAACTTTTTTGAAAATGTTCCACTAACATTTTGCCTGGAAAATTAAAGTAAAAGCAGAATAATAATTACACATTCTCCAGCCATGTAAATTATACATGTATAATGTCTCAATATATATAAATCAAAGTACAGGCAATAAGTATATAGACATGAAAAATCTCAGTATCGTGCATTTGCATAAAACATGGAAGAGAGCCCACACGTGACGATGAGAGGCAGGAAGGTACTGATGTAATAATCATGAACAGATGCAGCAATTCACCAGATTAATAAACACACAAAGACATCTACCTATTTCTCAGTTCACCCTAAAATCTGATGAAAATCAGTGTCATTTTACAACGATGAAGACCCTATTATGGGTAAGCCCTCAAACATACAGACATGTATAAAACAAACACACAAAAACATCTTAAATATCTCAAATGCAACCACAGAACGCATCACAAGGCAGTGACTTTAAGGGAAAGTATTGTTGTTGTTTTTTAACCATTTACACAACTGTTAACATACATATTTGATAGTTGAAAATAGAGTTTGTACTTCTGTTCAAACAAACACAGATGAGCTAAAGTGATGGATGCTGGTGAGGGAGAAACAAACAGAGCTTCCTGCCTTTTTTAAATAACGGCTCACTTTGTCCAACACAGATTTAATTTATAAGAGCCGACGCTGCAGAAACGTGAGCTCCAACGTGATTCGATCGTTCGGTGCAAACGCCACTAAAAGGACAAAGAGACGGTCAGAATGAACTGAATTCACCTGCAGACTTAAAAACAAGATGAACATTAAAAACTAAAAGACAAACAAAACATCTGAGGCCGTGTTCACATTAATGCAGATACATCTGAAAATGTATATTTAGGTGTCAAATGGGGCTCAATCCGAACTAGAGCTGCAACGATTAGTCGACTAGTTGATCGACAGAAAATAATCGCCAACTATTTTGATAATTTATTAATCTTTAAAGTCATTTTTTAGCAGATTTTTATGTCAGAAAATGCTGTTTGTAGCCTCTCAAATATGAAAATGACCCGCTTCTCTCTGTTTTACATCATAATAAAGTGAATATCTTTGGGGTTTTGGACAAAACAAGTCACCACTTTAAATGAGAAATTGGATTTTTTCACCATTTTCTGACATTTTATAGACCAAACGATTAACTGATTAATCGATAATGAAAATAATCGTTAGTTGCAGCTCTAGTTTGGTCTATAAAATGTCAGAAAATGGTGAAAAATGGTGCTCAGTGTTTCCCAAAACCCAAGATGACGTCCTCAAATGTCTCAAAGACATTCAGTTTACTGTCATAGAGGAGGAAAGAAACCAGAAAATATTCACATTTAAGAAGCTGCAATCAGAGAATTGAGCGACTCAAACGGATTATCAAAATAGTAGGTGATTATTTTAATAGTTGACAACTAATCGATTAATCTTTGCAGCTCTAGTTAGCGCACTAGCATATATCATGCATGACAGCTCACTATATTGATAATTGATTAATTCTTAAAGTAATTTTTTATGCAAACATTTCAGAAAATGATGTTTGCAGCCTCTCAAATATGAATATTACCTGCTTTTCTGTGAATATCTTTGGGTTTTGGACAAAAAAACATCACGTTGGACTTTGAGAAATTAGGATCTTTCACTATTTTCTGACATTTTATAGACTAAATGATTAACTGATTAATCGAGAAAATAATTGATAATAAAAAATGATCGTTAGTTGCAGCCCTAGTTTGGTCAGAAAATGGTGAATAATGTGGATCAGTGTTTCCCAAAGCCCAAGATGACGTCCTCAAATGTCTCAAAGATATTCAGTTTACTGTCACAGAGGAGGAAAGAAACAGGAAAGCTGCAATCAGAGAACTGAGCGACTCAAACCGATCAATTTATTATCAAAACAGTAGGCGATTATTTTCATAGTTGACAACTAGTTGATTAATCTTTGCAGCTCTAGCTAGCGCACTAGCATATATCATGCATGACAGCTCAGTTTTACTGTCCAAACTACAACGTGAGACTTTTCAACTTTATTTACTCTGCAGAACGTGTTTCAAAAAGTCGTTTTTGTCGGCTTGCGGGTCGTCTATAGCGGTCACGTTTCAGCCGTGTTTTTCAGTCATCTGACAGAACAGATGTGCTTCATTTTGATCAATACAGCGGTCTAAACCGGCCGAGCGTAGAGGCTCACATTTCCCTTACATGCAGGGCTGCTATTTTAGTCTATTTTATTCTGACTTGTATTCGGCTATATGGGCTGCCAAAGCGGTTCTAGTGCACAGCCGTACTGTGTCTGAACGTATCCAGTGTAGACATCGAGAGGGGATTGCTTTCACTACACTGTCGGTATATAAACAAGGTAGAAAAAGAATCATGTTTTCTCATTTATCTACATTAGTGTGGACACGGCCCGACCCTCCGGTACCTCCTCAGGAGACGACATGTTGAGTGAATTCTTTAGAAAGGGGGTCAATCAGAAACAGAAATGTTTGGGAGGAGCATTGTGTTGAATTAGGCGATGACTGCTCATGATGTGGTGGTCCTGTATTGGTGACTGGCAACTCTTCTTCTTCTTCTGTGTTGACCTGTGACGTGTGTGACGAGCAGCGCCGCGTTCACTGTCAGCCGGGAAAAAGCAGTGAAGACTCCTGACGCCATGATTAGCCTCACGTACAGAAGCTGAGGACGTGCACACACACAGAGAGAGTGTCCAAGACAGACCTGCGTCACATACACACCTCAGTTATTTCACACGTTCACAGGGGTGCGTTCAGTTCAGCTCATCAGGCACAAAAGTAAGCCAAATGAACACGCCGCTGGAAAGTGAAATATCTGAGGTGTGTACTGATGTCAGGTCTGCGGTCAGTCGGAGGTTTACAGCAGAGGCTGCTGATAATACGCCGCCTGCTGCTGCTGAGGAGCCTGGTGAGGGGGGGCGGCCACCGGGTAGGACACAGGAGGCATGTTGGAGTTGTGATAGGTCGACATGTCCATGGCCACGCCCGCCTGGTGGGCGTACGGAGCTCCAGCTGCGTGGTTCATGTACTGAGCGTTCATACCGCTGCTGGGAGGAAAATACAGACGCGACACTTAGATCCAACAGCAGATAAGGAACCTGAGTCTCATCATGTAAACATTATTGTCTCTTATTTCAATGTAGTTAAGTAGAACCTCTTCGGGCGTTTTCTAATTGTACCTTTTAGTTATTTATCTATCTATCTTTATCTATTCACTTTTAAATTTATTTTTGCGTTTATTTTAAATTATTTTTGCATTTATTCATTATTTATTTATTTATTTATCTTTATTCACTTTTAAATTTATTTTTGTATTTATTTTGAATTATTTTTACATTTATTTATTTATCTTTATTCACTTTTAAATTTATTTTTGCATTTATTTTTGCATTTATTTATTGATCTTTATTCACTTTTAAATTTATTTTTGCATTTATTTTTAATAATTTTTTGCATTTATTTATTATTTATTTATTTATCTTTATTCACTTTTAAATTTATTTTTGCATTTATTTTTAATTATTTGCATTTATTTATTCATTATTTCTTATTTACTTAATTTCTTTAATTTCTTTTCTTTCTATGTTAAGAGTTGTTCTGTCACAGATTTTTCTCCAAAATGTCACTAACCATTTTTACCGCAGACATTCATGTCTAACCTATCAGTGAAAACAATACACGCAGTAGTAAACATGTACTTTCCTAGAAAACCCAAAAAGTCAAAACTAGTAGCTTGTTAATGCCAAAGATCTGAGGCGTTGAGCACCTTTATTAGTCACATGACATGACCCCAGTTATTATTAATATTTGGATTCTCTGCAGAGTTACAGATGCTGTTTTCTTACCTCATGTAGGGGGGCTGAGCAGATTGGCAGCTGGGTGGAGCCGAGACGTTGGGGGGCAGTGAGTGCAGCTGTCCGGGCTGGTCGCTGGGCAGAGCGTAGGGCTGAGCGGTCGGTACCTGAGGCATCCCCGGAGGCAGGTAGGCGCCGCCAGCCGGGCCGAGGTAACCCTGAGGAGGCCAGAGGGAGACGAGCAGGATTAATATCACAATTCTTCATCGCTGAAAAGATGTAGTTTCGCCAGGGTGATCAAGTAACTAGGGATCAAGAGCCTTTCCATCCACACCATAATAACACGACTACTACCAGTCAAGTTCTTCCACACCAAACTGGGAGTTAATACCATTTCTTTATGGAGCTGGCTTTGTGCACGCAGGGCTTTTTCATGTTAAAACAGGAAGTCCCAAAGCATGAAAAACAATTATTATCGTAAACTAAAACAAAAATAAGGAATGAAAAATATTGTTCGTAAACTGAAACTAAATAAAAAACGATATCCTTTTAGATAGCTCACAACCAACTGAGTACCCCTCCGCTCACTCCTCCCTTTACAAGACTGAGGTAACGTGAGCCGCCTAAGTCCATGATAACGCCGTTGGCCTCCCTCAGAGGTCATCCTCACCTTAATAACACTACTTTAGGAGTGTCAGACGGCGGCTGGCGGTACCACGGTTTAGCACATTGCAGCTCACTTTACGCTGTTTTACAAGCGTGTCTGAGAACTACGGTGGCCTTCAGGTAACGTAAGAACATGAAAGTCTCTCTCTAGAGCCAGAGTTTGGTTTGTAGATATGAAAGACTCATTCTAAGCTAACGGAAACACAATGATTCTTAGTTTCAGGTGATTATACACTAATGAAAACATAGTTATTAATATTATATTCCATTTCTACGATTAGATCCCCTGAAATGCTACAGACTGTTCCTTTAAGTAAAAAATACAAACCTACTAAATAACAAAAATTCTCTTTAACCAAACAAATATAAAAACTCTGACGCCTAAATTCTCATTCAACCCATTAAGATGCAACTTTCTGAGAAATCCAGAGAGTTTCTTTCCATTTCCTCAGTGAGTTAATATCATCATCAGGTTGACCTGAGCATCACTAATAAAGAGGAGTCCTGAGAGATGTTGTTGGAGGAATAAAGTGCAGACTGTTACAGTAAAGTCAGGTAGTGTTGCTATGAATAGAATCAGGATTTTTCAGTGCTTATGTAAAACTAAATCCTCGTCACTGCAGGTGCAGCAGCAGCCTGGTGAGAAATTTACCAACACTCTGCAAAAAAAGATGAAGAGGAAAAGAACAACAACAACAAAAAGAGGAGAGAAAAATAGAGCAGCACTCCGGTGTGGGCCGTCTAGTGAAGTGGACATTTTTCTAAATCTCTGAGGAGAGACAGCGACATCAATCACCGCAGAGAAAACAGCCAGCGCCAAGAAATGCCGGCAGCCTCTCGACTCTCCGGGGAGGAGAGGAAAGCTGACTGAATGTCAAGCTATCAGGACGAGTATACCGAGCTACAAAATCTACTGCTTTACTGGCCAAATGTAAAACACGAGAGGAGGATGTGAGGAATAAAATACGAAGACTAACAGTAAGATAGAACAGTGTGTCTGCTCTGAATGATTTTCCTCTACATTAAATAAAACCCATCATATCAGGAGATCAACAGAATTAGAGTCGACTCAGCGCTGACGTTGAATTATGCAGGCTGCTCGTCGTGGGTTAACACGGTTTGTCAAAACACACAAAATCTCTGCAGCCTTCAGCGTGTGAACTGTGAACCAGCCTCTGACTGAACCCGTCCTTAAATTATATATGACTCGGCTTTTTATTGACTCCAGTCAGCACGCATCACAAGACGGAGAAAAGATGACTCAATAAAACACCAACAGGATTCTGAAATGATTTGATCTGAAGTTCTCCAAACATGCATGAATTCACTGAGAAATGAAGCCCATTTTGCCAACCTTAATTCACCATCGTATACGGAAGAGGCCTGTCATTGAGACTGGAGACATGCAGTATGATTAGCTACACTACATTAGCACAATGTAATATCTACAGAATAATGACACCATCAGCATTTAGATTGGTTCCCTATAAGCCTCGATGCCACCGGGTACGGTTTCCTGGGAAAATGGAGGCTCCATTTACGGCACAAAGAAAGAGCATCAACCAAAGCAGGAAGAGAATAGCGCTTTGGTTTTCCCCGGTAGCTGTCAGTATGTTATCGATAGCTATGTGTATTCATTTTGCACTGTTGTTCAGCACTTGTAGCCTACATGTAGCATGGTACAGTTGGTCTTTGTGGTATTTGTCCCACACCTCCTCCATCGTAAAACTACTCTAACTACACTAAAAGGTTACAGTGACGAGTGCAGCGTTTTACCCAAAGTTGAACATTTTTCAACTCTCTGCAACCAGAAAAAAAAAAGACCAAACGTGCAGCGCTCAGTACAGAACAGACACTCATCGCCTTGTCACGTTGCTGGCGTTTATAGCATAGAGTAAAAATGTGGCGCTCCCACTGCAAAGAAATCAAAAAAGAAAACACATGAACATAACGGTTGTGGCGGTTGCTTGCCATCCCCTGCGTTTGGCTTCTCAATAGTGTGGTAATACAATATTGTGGTTATTGCGACAGCCCTACCTCGGTCGGGCATCCACTGTATGGAGAGAGCTCCGGGACTTGAGAGGGTTGGGTTACAAACCAAAATTCAGTAAGGAACAAAACCTGCCTACTTATTTATACTACCGGGTGTTGTACTCTGCCTTTATCAGAGCACTGTGTTGCTGGTAGTTGCTAGGATCTGAGGAAAACAGAAAGAGATCTGGTTGTCTTTGCAACAGCTACGCCAACAATAAAACCACTTGGAAATGCTAGGAGGTGAATGAAAGTTGTCTATTGCCACTTTAACTTAGAAACAACACTTTGTTACAACACCATATTCATCTTGCTAATGAAGAAGGGAACTCTTTGGAGATCTTCAAATCCAAAATGATATACTTATGTCATCAAATGCTTGTCATGTCTAGTTTGGAAACCAGTAGTAATACATGAGCCAGCAGCAGGGAATCCAATCTAAAATTGTATGATTGGGAATCGGGATGAGCTAGGTTCTTTTGTTCTTTGTCTTGTATCCTTTTCGTTTGGTTGTGTGCTGCTGTTTTATGATTGATTAACTGATTGATTTAGACAGGCTTGTAGTTTTAATGTCCCATGATGCAAAGCTACATAAATAACATGTTTAAGTATCAATGTTAAACACAATATTAAACTATTGTTTGAGTGAGATTTTGAGCAGCAGAGAGGACGGCTTTGGTGCATTTTTTCTGACCTGCATGGCCACAGCTGAGCCTGCCGGAGCGTACTGCGCTTGCATCTTGGAGTAGGCCGAGTAGAACGGAGCCTCGTTCATCAGCTTGTTGTAAAGCTCCAGCGCCTCCAGAACTTTCACATTCAGCTCCGACAACTCGGAGTGTTTCCTGCAACACAGAGAGACACATTTGTTGGACAAAGATATTATTAATTTGTAGAACAGTCCAAAAGATTGTCTTTCAAAGTCTCAAATAATAATAATAATTCTGATTACACACTACCTGTCAATCTCCTGCAGCCTCTCATCAATCATGGGGTTCATCTGTTCACATGCACCTGTTCACATATTTACAGAAACACAGTTAGAGCACAACAGTGTTGCTCAGACCGTCTGCAGCAGATTTAGAGCAGCATTAAGGTTTATACCCTCCAGCTGGAGCAGCTCTGCAGAGTCGGGAGCCGGATCCGCAGGATCTGCATTCTGCAGCAGCGCCAGCGTTCGGTCCATCTTCCCCTGCAGAGAGAAGAGAGAGCAGGTTCAGGTCGGCAGCTTGATTGAGAGGTGATTTTTGGGTTTGTCAATGAGGAAATGTCGTACCTCGTCAATGAAGACGGGCTCAGGCTCTACTTTGGTCTCCAGGCTCGTCTCTTCAGGAGTGGCTGCCTTTTCAACAAACGTCACTGTGGAGGAAAAGTTCAATTAGCAGTTCTGAAAGTAAAATAGCTTCAGTTTAAGAAGAGCAGAGAGGCTGCTCCGCATTCTAAGGGTGCTTTCACAAGCCAACATTTAGTCCGTTTTAACCAAACTCTGGTGCGGTTCGTTTGGGTAATAGTAACAGTAGTAGCACTCTGGTGGGGACCAAAACAACCAGTCTGAGACCGCTTGTGAGAGGTGGTCTCGAACCGTTTCCAAACGTACCAAAACGCTGCCTGTGTGGGCATCTGTTGAGATGAACACACGTTAAGATGAGTGAGAGAGGACTGATTTGGACTTCTGCAGAAGTCCGATGTTTGCTTGACATCTGGGCCAAAGAGAACATACAGAATACTCTAGGGATGCACCGATACCGATACCAGTATCGGGTATCGGGTATGATACTGTGCTCATGTACTCGTACTCGCAAAACGGCTCCGATACAACGGCACCGATACCACTTTACAGTGGTGCGCCCGACCCCGCTGGGCCGGGATCCCACCTCAGCCGGCGCGCACCGGCCCTCACTTTCATTGCGCCACGGGGTTTTGCTTGCACCCTCTGACTCACGCGTGTGTTAGACTCCTTGGTCCGTGTTTCAAGACGGGTCGGGTGGGTTGCCGACATCGCCGCAGACCTCTGGCGCCTTTTACGTGAGCCGAGCCCCGCCCTGGGGGCACGACGCGGTGGAGAGAGGGCGCAGCGAGCCACCTTCGCCCTGAGCCTTTCCAAGCCGACCTAGAGCCGGTGGCGGCGCACCGCCTCGTATGCGGGACTCCCCAGCCTGCCGTGTGTCGCTCACACCCTCCAGCTGGCTGTTAAAGAGGGTCTTTTGGCACAGAGAAGTACTCGTATCAGTACTCGGTATCGTCTGAAAAAAGTGGTATCGGTGCATCCCTAGAATACGCTAAATATGATTATGACCTGTGGCCCTATGCTGCGTGTCATCTCACCTCTTTCCTGTTATTCTCCAGCTGCTCTAATAAAAAAAAAGGCAATAAAAGTGCTAGAAAATAATTTTAAAATAATAAATTAAAAAATAAATCCACAAAAATAGTGACATATAAAGTCATTGAGATAAACTGGAGCAGAAGGGATTCAGAGTTTGTTAGCAATATATCAAAGTCTGTGGTTCCCTGCATAGAAGCTGCAGCTCTCGAGATGAAAAAGAGAAATTCACTCCTCCGTGCACGCCCCTCAGCTAATTAATGTTTTTATTTGGTCCGCTTTAATTTGAGCACTGTGTCAAACCGAACCAGACTAAACAGAAAACAAACCAAAAGTATGAATCTCACTCTGATTTGGACGAGCCAAACTGACAATGGCTTGTGAAAGCACCCTTAAAATGTACTAAACTGTAGGCCAGCGTGCCGCCGAAGGAGGATTCAATAGAAAGACCGAACCTGTCTCCGGCTCAGCGTTCAGGTTGGTCGTGACGAAGTTGGAAGGGAAGAGTCCCAGTCCTCTGTGGTTCTCTCCTTTCCACCAGTTTGGATCGCTACAAATGAAATCAGGAAACAGGAAAATCATCAATGAGCCTGATCTTCTAAGAGACCAGTCGGAGACATCTAAATATAAAAATGTCGGCTTAAATAAAAATGAATTCTCAATTTATGGCGTCAGCTGCTAAATGGGTCATAATCAGGAAGGTTTTATAAAACGATGTGTCTCATTAATTTATTCCAAATGTATATTGTGTTGTTTTAACGTCTCCGTCCAGCACCTTGAACTTGACTCTGTGTATGAAACGTGCTTTAATACATTAGGGCTGATTATTTTCATTGTCTATTAATTGATTATTTTCCTGATTAATCGATTAGCTGTTGCTGTTTTCAGACTCTCAAATATGAAAATGTCCTGCTTTTCTCTGTTTTATATCATATTAAAGCAAATATCTTTAAACAAGACATTTAAAGACATCACTTTTTCCCCATTTTCTGACATTTTATAGACCAAACCATTAACTGATTCATCTGGAAAATAATCGTCAGATAGATCGATAATGAAAATAATCGTTAATTGCAGCCCTAGTTTAGTCTATAAAATGTCAGAAAATGGTGATTTGATGTTTCCCAAAGCCCAAGATGATGTCCTCAAATGTCTTGTTTTAAAATATTCATATTTAAGAAGCTGCAATCAGAGAATTATATTTTTTTGTTAAATATTACTCAAATCGATTATCAAAATAGTTGGCAAATTCCTTTTATAGTTGACGACTAATCGATTAATCGTTGCAGCTCTATTATAAATAAAACTGCCTTGCCTATTTACAGATTATATCACTCCAAAATCACTATAAATACTCTATGCTCACATTTAACTGCATCTCTAAATGTTCACGTTGAAATACAGGATCAAATTAAACCAAACACACAGACATAAATGTAAAGATATCCTATATTAAACATTCAGTGAGATAGCTCTTTGATTTTGAGGCGTACGTCAACAACCATTAGGACATTATCAGCTTTATAAAGGTAGGATTTACTGCACAGCTGTTGTGTTGGACTGCATGTAGCTGAAAAATTAAATAAAACTAGCTATGATGCTCGTCTCTATTTCATAATCTGAGAGTTCTGCAGCACTAAAACAGTAAAATTAGTATTTTTGAGGAGCCAATTCATTAAACATCACCTGTCATCCAGAACCAGAATAAGTTCTCCAGTTTTGAAGGTCAGCTCGTTATCTTCCGCCGCTTCGAAGTCGTACAGCGCTCGCACCTTCCGGGCCTCCTGGCCCCCGCTGCCACCGCCGTTGGTGTAGCTTGGGGGGTCAGAGGTCACGGTCAGGGGCCGCGTCTCCACCGGCTGCTTCTGCTCCTGCAGGGACAGCTCGATGGCTAGGACAGGAGAGACGTGGGGAAGTGGAGAAGATGTAAGATGAACATAATCAATAACGAGGCAACAAAACAACCGTTTCATGCACAGGAATATAAAATCCAGTCAATTTAAACGGTTCTACTCCTCATAAAAAGAGTATTTTTCTGAGAATATTGGTACAAACTAATAATAATAAACCTTAAATATACAGTACAGCAGTCAGAAAATATGCATATGTTGTAGAAAATGATGCTTAGAATAGATGACGTGCATTAAATGATGATGAAGGTGTGTATAGAGCTAAATGATGGATGATGGCGCCTCTCTTTACCTTTGGCCAGGTTGTCATCATCCGATGGTTTGCTGGCAGCAGGTGTGCTGGCCTTTGTGGAGGAACCCTGTGGTTGATATAGAAAGATAAGGTCACATCTGTGAGTGTGAGTGTGTGTGTGTATACATACAGTACAGCACAGGAGGGTTGTGGTGCATTAAAGACTAGAAGTGCCACCAGGTGATCATGTCAGGTACTACACGTTGGTCAGAAACCCTCCACACAGCTGCTGTCTCGTTATCTTGTGTCTAAGGCGACCTGAGGCAGCGCTCTGACATGGCAATGAGGTCAAAGTGGACCAAATAAACAACAACACTTCACACCCACATATTCACAGAGGGTGAACTAATGCAAACAGAAAGCATTAGAGAGACTAGTCCAGTGTCTCTTTTCCACACGGTGCAGGATGCAAGCTGTCAGGGCTGGGTATCGGTACTCCAGCTTCAACCATTAATCGATTAGTTGTCAACTATTAATTGCTAACTATTTTGATAATTGATTAATCTGTTTTTAGGAAAAAAAAGTCTCTGATTGCAGCTTCTTAAATGTGAATATTTTCTTTCCTCCTCTGTGACAGTAAACTGAATATCTTTGAGACATTTGAGGACGTCATCTTGGGCATTAGGAAACACCGATCCACATTATTCACCATTTTCTGACATTTTATAGATCAAACAACTAATCGATTAATCCAGAAAATAATCAACAGATTAATCAACAATGAAAATAAGCGTTAGTTGCCGCCCTACTCGATACCTTTAAGGTATCGACAGAAATAACCCAGTACCAAGTAGTATCAAAACTTCTCCAGTCAAACGATACCAGTAATTGATCATTTTTGTACCCAGATGTAGAAATAAAATTAATATTTGTATGGTTTTGTTCGCAGCCAATCACTGCAAGCGCTCTTATTTAATGTGACATGTGATTGGCCCATTACTGCAGCAGCTACGACACATACAGCATAGATTGCCTGCCTGGACACAGCTATGAACACTGAGACAAAGAACGTATATACATAAGAAGTGACAGACAATAGTTTGTTCCATTGCATCATCAGCGCCCAGCAGCAGAGCTACTGAAAGTTACTACCAGATGCCAGTAAAACGTCCTCCTACAAAGTGCCGTACAAAAGTAAGTGGGGTCTTGAGACAGTTGGCTCTATTTCCATACAGATCACTGTGTGTAAACTCTGAACTGCTCATCCAAGAAGATATTGAGGAGTTTTCTATAACTGGTAATCAGAGCATTAGAGAGCACCTGTGTTTTTATTCCATCTAAAACTGGGACAGAAAAGGTGCACATGCTGTTTGTGTCGGCCTCAACAGACTTAACAAACTGCAACCAACAGAGAGCAGCGAGCTAGACGTCAGGGACTGTAAACTCCTTTGTTTTACTCGACCTGCACGCTGTCTCAAAATGACATTAAGCTGAAGGTGAATACGAGGAAGCGGTGCCACAGCTTGAGTCACACTACCCGCTGCTGTTTGCTCATCAGCTGATAGAGATTAAATGTCATACCTGCCGCCTCCTCATGAGCCACCTGCTCTCCATTAAAGCAGGTTCGCAGCCATTCCCACAACACAACACAACACAACACAACACAACACAACGCCACCACCACACAGTGAAATAGGGCACAGCCGGAGGCCACGAAGAGAGGATGAAACAGCAAATACAATGTTTACCAGTCTGTGTTTGACTGCATTATATTGAGAGGTGTTTCTAATGTTGTGTCTACCCCATTATACCTATATCATACCATTCAACACCTAAAGAAGAAAAGCCCTCTATTAACACCCCTCAGAGGACCACAGGTGATTCATTTGTAGGTCAGCAGCTTCACTACAACCTGAAAGCAAAGTCCACCTCAACCCCTGACACACATATATATATATATCAGGGTGTTACATCACTAATCACACAGAAACCAGAAGGCAGCTCTCCTCCTGATCCTGGGACTCACACACACAGAATTATGGGAAATATGTGAAGAGGAAATTCCACTGTCATACCAACACAGACAGACACGTGACGCTCCACCCAACCAGAAGCTCCACACTGGTGTGTGTGCAGTGAAACCACGACGACAGCCTCCGGCTGGACAAGAAGCATCAACACTCTGTTATTGTGTTGTTGTGGTCTACGGACTGAAACTGTAATTAAAAGGGAAGAAAACCAGCAAAACAGGACATTAAGAGGTCTGCTAACCTGCTAATCTGTTGAATGATACTCAAGTTAAATTGCTAAATGTGGCTTCCTTGCCAGCAGCAACCAAACTGTAGTTCCTTCTTATAAAGATAAAAGCTGGCTGGTGTCGTGGTGAATGTGGCAGAATAAGTGTTCTTCCTTCTTTGACAGGGTGTACTAAATACTGCTAAATAACGAAGGCTTACAGTGAACACTAGGTTCAGATATTTGATCCCAGTTTTTTGTGTACAAGGGGAGGCATCTTGGTTAAGTCTGTGAGAGTTAAATGAGGAACCAGATTTGAGGGCAGTTTTTTAATCTCCAGTGGATTCTTTAGAAAATAATCTGATGATTTCAGTGTTGATGTGTCAGCTGTTGATTTAATCTGGTAATTAGTTTAGGCTATCCATCAAAGTAAAAAACACTTGGAAGAAAGAGGTTGAAAGAACATGGATTAAACATTTTTTTCTTACTGGAGAACCTACAACCTTTTTGCCCATTATTTATTTATTTATTTATTTATTTATTTATTTATTTATCTATCTTTTTTGGAACAATGGTTGTAATGTTGTCTTGTAAGTTTTGTATTTTTTGTCATTAATGTTTTTCTGGTAAAGCTACGAGAGTAAAGTCTAAAGAAAAAAAAGAAGACAAGACAGCATTTAGCCTCTTTCACACATACTGTAGTTCCAGGTAAATTACTGGGATAAACTTTCAGGCACCTCTAGTGACACACTACACTACACTACACTACACTACATCTTGCGCCTTTTCACACATGCCATGGCAAAAACCGGAATAGATGGGCGAGGGACAGTCCGGCAGACGGCGGTGATCCAACACTAATGGAAGCCAACCGCCATAAAACTCAACAGAAGAAGAAGACGATGATGGGGCGAGGCCGGATTTACGCGGCGGAGACGTCTCTTATTATTTTCAAGAACATGGCGGACGAGGAGCTGTTTTTTGTCCGGTGCCAATGTTCTTCTAATGTATTTAATATTCACTGACGTAAATGCTAAACCGTAAACAAGGATTCAAATACGTCATCAGCGGAGTCTTGTGATTGGTTCGCTCGCTCCACGTGAGAGCCTCCCCCGTCAGACGGACGTGACCTTTTACGTGCTGGTTCCTGCAACGTTGCTGCTTTCATTCACAACATCCATCCATCCATTTTCTTCTGCTTATCCGGGGCCGGGTCGCGGGGGCAGCAGGCTTAGCAGGGAATCCCAGACATCCCTCTCCCCAGCAATGTTTTCAGGCTCTTCCTGGGGGACCCTGCTGTTTTCCCAGGCCACTTTTCAGTCACAACATTTTCCCTGAAATGTTACGAGGTCTAGAGGAGGGAAAGTGGTGGTACAGATTTCCCTGAATATCGATCCCTGCTGCCATTCACACATGAGCCCATGCAGGAAATGTTCCTGAACATTCGCGGGGACAGACTGTGTGTGTGAAAAGGGACTTTTGATTTGCGCTTCGCTTAGTGTATGATTTAAAACGTACCTGTGAGGACGCGGTGGGGAAGCTGATGCCCTCCTCTTTCAGAGACTTGATGGTGGCGCTGATCAGGCTGAGCTGTGGATCTTTCTGGAAGCCTTCTGCCCACTCCACCATCAGAGCCTTCAGCTTCTCACACACCTTAGGGTGGGCCTGCAGAGGACATGTTAGGGAGTTCATGAGTGAGAATGATAAAGACATAACAGAAAAATATGGTTATTAAATATGAGTAAGTGAGTTCACGTACCCTGCTCAGTACACTCCGTACTTCACTGGAGAACTCCCGAGAGCAGATCTCCAAGTGGAATATTTTACCGCAGTTTGACACACAAGCACCCAGCAGCTGAAAGAGAAGAAGTAGAAATGAGCTTAAACAGCTGGTAGTATTATTACAGAGTATTTCTACCTCTCACATTACTGAATTATTCACAGTACGTATTAATAGCAGGTGAAGCTTTTGTAATTATTAATGGTTTTAATGACAATAGGGCTTCAATTATGTGAATGAGTGAACACGGAGGTCTAAATATAGAGCCGGCCATGTGACAGTATCTGCTCCTGATGACTCAGACAGAAACAGCTCATCATCCTCCCCGTATTAAATCTTTCCTGTGTGGCTTCAACTACGGGAACATTACATCACTTACAGATCAACTGAAGCTATATTGCATTAGTGAAAACTCATTTCTCAGACTTAAATGGGACAGAAGAGTTTAACCCTCCCCAAAATCAATCAAATATTGATCTTCAGGTTTCTTGTTTTCTGTTGTTCAAAGATAATTGTGTATACGTTGGGGTTTTATATTCTTATTTTGAACATCTTCTTTTGCTTTTGAACAAAAATGCACAGTATGTTTTGTGATAACCATAGTACTACTACTAATATTAATAAACTTTATCTATATAGCACCTTTCATACAGGGGGAGCAGTCAAGGAGTCAAGAATCAAGAGAATAAATAAAAAACAGACACGAGTTGTCATAGTTAACACGATAATAACATGTTAACATAACTTTGTTTTAACACCGCTAATTTCTTTAACGCATTAACTTAATTTGTGATTTTTAGGTTGTAGCGGCTCAGTTTTAAAGCTAGAGTGAAGATACTGGTATCCTATGAAACTAGAAAACCCGATGAATCCATCGGTACCATGCTAAATGCAGTAACTGCGAGGGTTTCTGGACAATATCTGTCATTGTTTTGTGTTTGTTAGATTGATTTCCATGTTGATAAGAGTATTAAATACTTGACAAATCTCCCTTTAAGGTACATTTTGAACAGATACAAAATTTGTGATTAATTTACGATTAATTATGGACATTCATGCGATTAAATATTTGAATCGATTGACAGCCCTAATATACAGTATATATATACACTCACCCGCCACTTTATTAGGTACAAGGTGTACCTAATAAAGTGGCCGGTGCTAGTACCGGGTGGTCTTCTGCTTCTGGAGCCCATCTGCTTCAAGGTTGGACGTGTTGTGCGTTCAGAGATGGTATTCTGCATACCTTGGTTGTAACGAGTGGTTATTTGAGTTACTGTTGCCTTTCTATCATCTCCAACCACTCTGCCCATTCTCCTCTGACCTCTGACATCAACAAGGC
>CAKAKR010034990.1:8752-24331 GCA_916700685.1 Adelosebastes latens | reverse complement strand
CTTAAAATGAGAATGGGTGTTATGTTATTTAAATTACGGACGTAAATTAAAATAAATAACGTTGACTTTTGGTTTCACACGCTCAGACGCTGTGCTCCGGGAGTGACTGCAGTGTCGTTGTTTAAAGAGCAAAAAGAGACACACTGGGTCGGTGGGAGGCGAGGTGGATGGGTCCAACAAACACGAGGCTTTCATCCAGGAGACCGCTGTTCATGTTCTGTGTCTTAAGTTTTATTTTCATTTTACAAGCATGGTAGTTTTAAGCCCAACCATGTTGTTTTTTTCCTAAACCTAAATATAGTGTTTTTTGCCTAATCCTAAGCGAGTGTTTTTGTTTACTTCACAACATTAAGCACGTTTTTACTGCAACCGAAAAGTGACGCAGAGCGATCTGACAAAGCGTCAATATATGACGAGTTGGGATGAGAATGTGTCGGAGGACTACAAAGCAAGGAGACAGTTTATCTCCTCCACGGACCACTGCTGCTTCGATTTCACGTCCACAATGTATCTCTGCTGTTTAAATGGTGGTCACAAAGTTGTAATCCTGGATGACCAGCCTCCTGCAATGTCTCTCAGCTTCATATATTTCTGCGTATGGCACACTATTGTGTTGGAAAGCGTGTGCGTATGGCCCCTTCATTTGTAGGAGATCAGTGACTGAAGTAGAAGAGGTAGACTGAAGAAATATCAACAACAAACGGCGGTACTTGACGAGTTGGGAGTGAGAACGGGGTGAAAAGGCTCGAAACACCTCTGATGTTATTACCACAGCGCTCACTGTCTATCTGTAATGAAAGTTGATCTGTAAACCCCAGAGAATACATGCAAACACACACAGGTAGGCATTTAGCACACACAACACGCATCACACAACAACGGACATTTATTGTGCTCACAAACATCCCATACAACACACATATATATCATAACACACCTGTACACACACTGAACTTCAAAGGCTTTTTGGTTTCCTACAATGAGAAATAAAATATTCCACACACAATACAACACAGCCTTTCTTCTCCTCAGACCTCACACTACACACCTGAGCAGCCTCCCTAAACATGATCAGTGTGTGTGTGTGTGTGTGTGTGTGTGTGTGTGTGTGTTGTGCTTTGAAACCTGGTGTTCTCCCATCTCTCTACATCGCTGGTTTGCCCTCAGATTAAAGATTCATCCTGACCGTGCAGTCAGACAGCTGAGAGAAACAAGCAACTGACTGATTTGTGTTTACCTGAAAAGGACCTGTGATTATCTTTTTAAAATGGACATTTACCTGTTCAATCCAACCTGAACAGAGCCAGCACATCAACTGGACCCAAGGGAAATGTAATCAGATCTAATTAACTGGGTTATTGACCTTTGTCCATCATGATATGTGCCAGTGTTCTCCCTAGTGCTTGTTAAATATGTCTTTAAAGTCCCGCTCCAGACAGTTTTACTTCCTGTTTTTTGGTTCAGCACGACTTCCAACAACGTATTTATTTTTGTGCATTTTCCCACGAATGTCGAGCAACACGTGACGCACGTGTCAATTTCTGCTCCAATCTTTTCAAAATAAAATTACTTAGTTAGGTTAAGGAAAAGACCGACTTGGTTAGGCTTAGGTAACAAAACTACTTAGTTGGGTTTAGAAAAAGATCGTGGTTTGGGTTAAAATAACTCTGAAAGTGTCGTTACTGAAGTACGGAAGATACATGACAAATAAATAAACTCTGACTTCTGGTTTCACACGGGATATGAACAGCAGTCTCCTGGAAGAAAGTCTGGTGTTTTTTGACCCACCCATCCACCCCGACCTCTTCCCTACGCTTGTCCGTGTTTATGTACACAAAGTTGTTTCCAAGTGGTTTTAGAAGCCACTGACGAATGATGTCCTGCTGATCAGGGGTGTTTGATCAGAAAACGCTTATATTTGTCATTCAAACAGCACATTTTATTGTTTAATCTGGAGGACTTGTTGATAACATTGGTTTGTTAAATAGCCAAGAAGCTGATCTCACATTCATTCTGCCATCTTCGTCGTATTTTGAACATCATCTCAATTACCGCTTTCCATCATAGAGGGTGATAACATATGATAACCAATGGATTTCAGCATTCAGAGAGGTCAAGTAGAGTATGGTTCTTCATGCCATGTACAGGCTAATATGAAATAGTATGTTAATGAATGGTAACAACAGTAAAGCAGAGAGGGCGGCCTCAGAGACCGCGGCCTCGGACCGTCACACCGACCCTAATTAAACTCTATTAACCCTCAGCCATCCCTCTCACCTCCGTCCTCTCTGTCCATTAGCAGCCAGTCTTTACTGAGACAAACCTGCGGTGGCGTAGAGACGTGCTGTGAATAGCAATGTGCAGCCACGTCCAGTTACCGTCTACCGTCTTGTCCCGTTTTAATTAACCGGTGTCCGATGTCGAGGTGAGGAGAGGAGGAGGAAGAGGAGAATCTTAAATTCTGAGTGAAAAGGAAAAAAGGTAGATGAGGCGGTGTGAGAGGAGCGGGGCGAGCCGGGTCGTCCTCCCTGCTAATTTGCTGACATGGGGGCATCGGGGAGGGCTGGCCTCCTAATAACATTGTTTCTTGAAGGAGCAGAGCGAGCTGTGAAGGGAACAAAAGTAACTGTGCCCCGCGAATCCTGTAGTCAATTAGTCCGTATCAATAATTAAAAAGCATTGTCTGCACAGGGGCAGGGGCGGCGGATTGAGTTTCCCTCCACCAGGCTAGATTGTTATGACAAGCAGTGCCTACATAATGATATTAGCCATTAATAATTCAGCGCTGGACCCGCGTTGCTGCAGGTGACAGGAGGCCTGCGCCGCACGGCTCAGGCAGCCATCAGCGAGTCGGCTCGCCAATTATCAGAGGTCAGGAATCAGATATGGAAATTGAAAATTGTTCTGTGTGTGTTTGAGGTGTGTGTTGAATGTGAAGAGGGAGGCAGGTAGCAGAAATACTCAGTGTGTGTGTGTGTGTGTGTGTGTGTGTGTCAGAGGTGACAAAGTACTTATCTTACTAAAGTTACAATCTTTCCAAACATGTACGATGCAATTTTTGGGTTTCAGATTCTCGCACAAAGACGCTTCAACATGTGAACAGGAAGAATCAGGAATCAACCACCAACCGCTCCAATCAATGGTCTAACTGCTGTACCTGGCAACCTATGATCGTTTGCCTGCGTGTGCAGTGTTGTCAGATCGGGCTAGTTTCCGCCCAATTGGGCTACTTTTGATTAAGTCAGGCTCTCTCTCTCACTCTTGTGCCGAATTCACACCAGAGCAGCGGCGAAGTGCAGCCTGCAATGACTATGGAAAGCTGCGACAGCCTCTCTCGAGCTCAACGAGCTGCGGCCGTTTGAGTAAAAGTAAAAGCTGTAAAAGTTTAACTTTTCGCGGCGAACTGTGGCCATAGAATACCGCTGCCTAGTGTGAATTTGGAGTTAAGGCCTTTACACACTGGAAGCTTTTCTGAGCTTTCGCACCGCGACTAATGGCATCATAAAGGCCAATCATGTTGTGTGGAACGGGTTGAGTTGCGTCTATATTTATAAGGATTATAAAAGACAAAACCAAGACGGCAAACTTTATTACTCCTTTCAATCTTGACAAAGGCAGCTCAGACCAGATCCACTCCTTCTGTTCTTTCCTTTCACAAGACATTTAATATTCACAGGCGACCACTTCGCATTTTCCTGTCACGCCCCCGCTGTGTAAAGGCCTTTTATATTGTCTTACTTTTACATTCATACTTTCTATGTATTGCTGCTTTATCATACTGTTTTTAGTTTGCATATCGGTATATTATGTCCTGTTGTCTGTGCAATGCTTGCAATGCAGAGACGACATTTTGTTGAACTGTACACTTAAGAGGAAAATAAACTTCATTCATTACAAGTGAAGCTACTGCATTCAAGATTGTGTACTTTCAAATACATACTTAAAGTAGACTACTTATTGCTTTCCACTGCACATACTGAAAATATGAGTAATTTGACATGTAAATATTTCACAATTTCTATGTAAATACTTCCACATTTTATTATTGAATTAAATTCCATCAAATACGTGTAGCAGGTTAAAATGTACAATATTTAAAAGTACAGAAATACTGAAGTAAAGTACCAAACAGTAGTATCTGAGTAAATGCACTTACACCTCTGCATACTACATCTCTAGTGTGTGTGGTTGTGTGTGTGCGTGTGTGTGTGTGTGTGTGTGTGTGTGTGTGTGTGTGTGTGTGTGTGTGTGTGTATGTGATTGAAGGGGGTAGGGCATTTGGTGCAGAAGAGAGGACAGATGTGGCGTCCATGTGTGCAAAACCACCACACGCCTGTCTTGGTCCGGTGTCCCAGTAGGCCTCGCTGTGGGCCGACGGACTGGATGCTGCCTGCTGATCAGGTCTGTCTGCTGGGCCCAGTGGGAGAGCTGCACATCCAGGCCCCCCCCCGTCACACAGCGACGGACGCTAGGACGACAGCGTCCCCGAGGTTCCTCTAGTTGAAGCTCGACATCTGGCCTCAGCGGAGGGTGTTTTCCGTCTGTCATCTTTTTTATTTTTTTAGACAAACATAAATGTGCAAGTAAATACATAAAACAGAGGATTTTCCTGCTTGTCTAAAACACAGAGATTCATTTACAGTGACGGTACGGTCTAAAAAAAGAATCTCAAGTCTTTGATTTTGCTACCTGTTTCCCCTTAACTTTCTCCTTTAACCTTAGACTTAAAACAAGTCTAGCTGAAACATCAGAGGACAGACTGAATCAACAACTTCAACCCATCAGAAGCAGACAACAGGCAGCGAGGCCGTCGTCCTCATGAGACTTTGTTCTGGTGACGACAGACGAGTCGATCAAATAGTCGGCGCTTACTTGTTCCCTTCAAAGTCTCCTCCAAGGCTCTGGCTTATTGTGAATGACCTCCGCGTCTCCAGAAAGCCGGCCCAACACAGCTTAGCACAGCAGTTAATAATACATAGAGCCATCAGAGGGGAAATTGTATTCTTTCCGCCGGCCGGAGGAATGAATAACTCCAACTGAAGTGTGACTCAGATCATCTGATTGACATTTAACCCTGTCATCTTGAAGCGCTGAGTGTTAATCAATAAATTAGTGACACAGCATCAGATCTGTGTGTTTTTAATTGCTGAGCGGTGCATTATTTATCCATGTGAAGTAGACGAGCAGTGAACGGACTCCAGGCGTTGATTACCGAGCTAAAGGCTGATCACAGTGAATGGAAGATCGGCCTCTCTGAAGCGCCGCCGCCAGACGAGAGGATGAATACACGGTCCAGATACAGGGAGGAAAATAACACGGTGTGACCTATAAACTGTTCTGGCAGCGTACAATGAACCCACTGCTCATGTTTATCTTTTTAGTCTGGATGGGTGAATGGGACTCGATGCAATGATGTGCCTGATCGTGGTTTTGCTGTTTGCTCTTTGACTTTGGATCAACTTGCTGAAAAGTCTCAGAGAAGCCGAATCAGTGCAGATATTTAAAAGCATCTTAAAACTCATGTTTTATTTTCTTGCTTTTACAACTACATTCAATTTTATGGTTTGTGCACTTTTCTTGTTTTCTACATTTTGTCTTCTCTGTCTCCATTTTCGAAAATTTGATTCTGGGACATGTTGTGTTGCATGCTGAGGTCATTTTTACCTTTTTCCTTTTCATGTTAGGCACTATGTGACCTCAGTTTGCAAAAAATCTCCCCTTTATAAATTGCCTTGAGCTCAAACGTGCTTGCAGGTGTGCAGGCTGTTCTCATACACCGTTCGTAGCTATACCTACGAAAAGTATTGCACTGTAATTACTATATATCCCACAAAACCAATTCATATGTAATGCACATAATCGTGAACCAGGAAGTATAAAGAGCGCCAAATGCTGCATAGGGAGGATGTCGGGGTGGATGGGTGGGTCAAAAAGCACCAGACTTTAACCCAGGAGACCTCTGTTGGTGTCCCGTTTGAAACTAGAAGTCAACGCTGATTTATTTGTCACGTAACTTCCATACTTAAGTAACGCCTCTTCTGTAGTTATTTTAACTCAAACCACCATATTTTTTCAAACCTAACTAAGCAGTTTTTTGCAAGGTGTGTCATGTTTGGCTAACTGCGATGCTGCAACACAATACTGTCCAGCCGCGAGCAGAAACACAGGTCAAGCTTTGCAAGGTGAAGCTCGATACATTAAAGCTGTTTGAAGTTGTAAGCACTGCTGGAAAACAAGTTGGGTTTTTTCTGGGAATCCTGGACGGTGGACTCTTATCAGCCTCTGTGTCTGTGCTGAGAAAAATAATTTTGAACTCTGACCTTTACCTAAATTTGGTCTGTGGTGAGACACTTCAGTCCATCTATGCAGTGATGTTTCCCAAGGTGCAGCCTGGCGAAGTGATGCAAACAGAGGCTCTGACTTGCTTAAAGAGCCTTCTGGGTATATCGTATAAATAATGTAAGTTGGAGAGAAAGACGGGGTATTTTGCACCGTTCTCTCCCCTCAGTAAACTCACTGTACAACCACAACTCCTGCTTCCTGCATGCATTTACCGGACCAACCCACGTACATCCTCTGTAGGCCCGTCCCCTCCCCACCGCTGTAATGTTTGCATGAGTTTATATATTTGTTTTCGGCCGTGATTCGCTGGCCCATTAAAAAAGAATAAGAGCTTATGACATATTCAAAGAGGGCATGTCTGGAGTACAAAGTCTGGGGAGGCTATGATTCATTAATGGAGCCATGAATAGATAACTCTCTGTTGTATGATATCATACTCACTGTTGAATTCACGGTGACATTCACATATTTTCCTGCTCAGAGAATCATGAGACCATTCCAAACAGTATATGAAAAGATTATATGAGCTTTCTGAACAATTCATAAGCACAGAGTGGAGCTATTACAGTTATGTGCTGTTTCGTATGTTAAGATGTGTTTTACTTTAAATAATTAAGATGCTGATTACAAGGATTATGTGGGTGAATGATGAACAAGCTCTATTCATTCATCAATCATCCTACATGTTAGCTATGTATAGGCATCTGAGAATACCAGGCTTGTTATAAGGCTCATCATTACAGGCTCACATGAACTCATAAACCCAGGGTCCATGTTTTATTCCCCTCAGTATAATCTCTGCATGTTCACATTGATTCAGCAACTCATTATTAACGTCCAGTGCCGATGTTGGAAGTTGTGTGTCCTTTATGTAGCAAAGCATAACATAAGGAGATGGAGGTTACAGTTGTGGATGGGCGTGTAGCAGCACATACTTTCAGTTTGCATCCCGTCCATAGACTGTAAAGACGGACGATATGACAGTTCCCCAAAAGTGAAGCCAAAACATCTTGATCGCCCCCTGGTGGCTGGCTGCAGTATAGGTCACAAATCCTGCACCCCTCCATGTTAGCAGATGCCATAAAAAGGTGTTGTGATGTCGTGATTGGCAGCTCTGATTCTCTTTCGCTAACAAGCTGCAGCTGTGCTCGGCTCGCAAATGGTTCGGGCGGGTGACCTCGATACCGCGGCTCCACAGCCTGATCACTACGGCGCAGACTCTGGCTCCAGATGATGTCAGAATCTCAAAAATCCGGGATATATTTTGGGTGGAAGAGGAGACACTTCATCCATATACAGTCTGGTTTTGTCACAGACCTGCTAACGAATGTTTGCCTTTTTTAAAACCTGAACCAAGATCTTTGCCTCTTTACCTCAACCTCACCTGAGCCGTAGCTTATTTGACATAATAACCACAATCTTTCCCAAACAGCGGCCTCTGGCATGTAGCTTCCCCTACAAGCCCAGTCCAGCACCAAGTCCCCAATTCAGGTCATCCTGTGTTCAGGTTCTCCTGCGTCTCTGTGGCTTTCATTGACTTTCTGTGGTCACTAAAGGTTTCCCAAGTCCTCCTCCTGTGCTACATGCATCTATGCAGATGCTCCTCCTGTCTCTCCCTGTCTCACCTGCTGTGTTTCCCATAAAGGAAAGACTAGGACAGCACACCAATTTAACTTTTTAATATTGCCAAACGGACGTTTTGGGCAAGACACCCATATTCAGCGTGTATTCTGGCAATTTCATGGTGTGCTGTAGTCTTTCCTTTTATATTATCTACCCTGTCTTCATAGTCTAATCATGAGTTGAGCGCGTTGTGTCTTAATTTTTCCATAATGGAGCAATATTTCACCCATTGAAATGGTATGACTCATCTTTGAATGATACTGGAAATCTGTGGCATGAAGGTACAACAAGCTGCATGAGGCCTTAGCTACAGAGACATTATTTGTTATCAGGGTTAATTCATTGTTGTTGTTTTATGGTGGGATTTGTTAATATTAATGAATGGTTAAAACCCTCTGCTTTCCTTTAAAACCGCAGTGGGAACAGCCAAGGAACCAGATATTAGTGCATACATTAGTGAACTATCAAAATTGACTGGTAAAGAATGTTGTTCAATAAGTTTTTATCAAATTAACCGAGCGTATTCTTTCACCCTTTGGCTGAAAATAACAGCAGCTGCTGCACACGCTGTTCTCTTCTTGGAGGTTGCATAAGCTTTGTTATGAAATGAGCAGAGGGAGCCGACTTCAAGCTCATCTCGCCAACACAAAGAGCTCCCTTCACCTCAAAGAGCAGAAACAAGCACAAAGATGTCAGCGCTTCATCTTTAGCTAATAACACGGATGAAACTGTTGTTGTTGTTGTTGTTGCTGCTTTGGTGTGAATCGCTTCTGCGCTGCTCGGCTCTGTTGTGCTTTAACAAGTTCAACTCTGTTCAGTATTTGGCTTTGCTGTGCTCTTTTCTATTCTCTCCATACAGACAACAGCTGGACTTTACTCTGCGGATACCAGCCGACCGGCTGGCTCTGCAGCACCGCAGCCTCGCCTAATTGCTGTGGACTCTCTCCTCACCAGCCTGCTTCTGTCTTGAAAAAAAAAAGACTATGTTTGTAGCTGGCTGTTCAGCTTTTATCTATATTTTAAGCCACACACAAGGTGTAGAGTCGGCCTGGAGCTTGTTACAGGGGCCCGCGGCTGCATAATTCATGAGGAGGAGCCGCTCGCTGCAGCGGCTAAATAAAAGATCTGCCAGCGGAGGATGGCAGGACAGAGGAGCACACTGTACCTGCCCCGCTGCCACCGGTGTGTAAATGCAGGTGTGTGTCTGTTTGGGGGGGGGGTCTGTGTTTTTCTCTGTGTGCATCGCAACCCCTGAGTTCAGATCAATACAGGTGTGTATGACATACACACTCCCATTCCTCAGTGCACTGCGGCTGACTGATGTTGGGTGATCTGTCCATTAAAGCTCCTGTTGTGTCTTTCTTTACACAGAGGAGATGTCCCCACTCAGGTCCAGGATCAACCTCCTCCTCCTCCTCCTCCTCCTCCTCACATCTTCACCTTCTAATTTAGAAAAGTACATTTTCATTCAAATAAACAGTATTTGCATAATAAAATTGTACAAAGTGGGTCTTTTTTCCAAAGAAGAGAAGAGTCACACAGGAGGTGTGTGTTGTTTCCAGCAGCATCAGTATGCTCAGAATAAATAGTGTGTGATAGCCATCAAGGCTGAAAAAGAGCGTCATCTACAGAGATTCAGCTTTCAATAGCATAAAGAAAATGCTGTCATATTGGGAACCCTGTTAGATGGAAATCATGAAATTTCCCGCTTAGTTTAAAAAGTAAAAAAACAGGTTGCAGACATGCAGTTTTTGACAACTGTGATCACGCAAAATTAACAACCTGATCTCATGGGAAGGCGCATAAATAACACAACATTACAAAGACATTCCACTGGTCATGAGGACGCATTTTAGCCTTTTTGCATGTCATTTTTATGGCCGCAGTTTGAGTAGAATAGAAAATACTTTGTCTACTATTTGCATACAAAAGGCAGACATTTGTCTTTGGTTTGAAAATACATACTTTAACAATGTGACATCAGTACGGAAAACAAAAAAAGGAAACTTCAAAATAACTCAGTTCTTTGGGACATGAACACCGGTCTCCTGGTTGAAGTCCTGTGTTTGTTGGACCCATCCGCCACCCCTCCTGTCCACCATCAGCAGTCTCCCTTTTTATTCTACATCACTACGTTACATATTTATGGTAATGTGTTTACATTGCAGTCAGTACAGACTACATGGCGTACAAATGACACGCGAAAAGCAGGAACGGCGTTTCTTATTGCACACTAAATGCCTTGCGAATTATCATGTCATTCATATGCTATATAGGGCTGAAATGAAAAATGTCTTTTCATGCATCTGTCAAGATGGCAAACATGTTTCAGTGCAACAGCTTGTCAGCCATTTAGAAACATCTATAACATCTGTCCAGGGTGCTGATTTGAGAGCTCACCCAGGTTTTTACCAACATTCGCCTGCTGCAGGAACTGATGCCTGTTACTTGGCGTGTGTCTGCAGGTCTTGGAGATGGGCGTGGCAGAGGGTCGTCAGTGAAATGGCAACACCTGGGCTCATCAGCAACACTGGAAACACCTGGGCCCTGTGTGCCAGTGCTCCTTTAAGAACCCAGTCAATTGCTGGTTAACATTTTGTTAACATTACGGTTTGTGATGCTGCACCATACAACACTGCACTTACACACTTTTCCACTCATGCACTCCCTTACACTGCTGAAATTACTGATTCAACATGGCACTGTTAAGTTGTCCTCTTATGTTTTCTTCAAATTGATAAATCATTTCTTAATTGGCTTGGTTGTGTGCATCTCCCTCTCTTGTCATGGGCATGCGGCCTTGTTTGTGACAAGCGAACGTCGGTCCTGCCTCCTTGTTTAGGGGAGTGATTCTGTTTAGTTGCCCACCTCACGTCTGTGGCAAGTTCAGCTGGTGATTTCCTTTTGTTTGTGAACCTCTGAAAAACCTCTGAAGTCAGAGATGATGTGTGTGGTGTGTTCACTGCACTTTGGTCCTATTCAGCCGTGCAAACATAAAAACAAGCATTAAAATCAATTTGATTCACGCTCGTGACTTTATACATCAAATTCTGCAAAGCTTAATGTCAAACTTCACCACAACATAATCAGCAGGGATGCTGAATTTGAAGCTCAGACTTAGACAGTCATGTATGTTATACTTGTCTTATATTCAATTGTTCATTTATTTGTTTCATCACTATCCAAGTCAGTCTCCCACTTTTACTTCTGGAAACACATTAGCCACATCCTATTCTGTTTTTGTACTTGTTCACTTGTTTAAAATGACTAAGGGTTCAATAATGCTGGAAATTATGATGAGGGTAATGAGGATAAATCTTTTTCGACATTTAGCCGAAATTTAGCAGCTACAGAGTGCAAAAGTGGAAAACAATTACACAATCTGGCTGCCAAATTGAGTACATACTGTACCACAAAACATATTTACACCTTAAAATGAGTGTGGCAGTAAAATAAGCTTCAGCTAAATTACAAGAAAGAAGTGCAAACGTATCAGAAGTATCTCCTATAGGTGCATTTTTAATCAGAAAATGTTCTCTTCACAGTGTTTGAGTAGAAGAAGTAGTTTCATTCCAGCCGAGTGCTAACTGTTCATACTGTTGTAGTAGATCAGGGCTGATTGTAAGAGATTAAATAGTAAAACTGTCAGGAGACGAGGCTGGCTGTGAGCGGAGAGAGGCATGAAACCGCATATGGAAGATGGCAGCTGTAAATTGGACGGTGGAGACGGTGGAGTCGAGCGGCCGTACAAAATACATGAACCCACAGCAGAGTGGCTGTTCGCTGTTTCTGCTAAGCCTCTCTCTCTCTCTCTCTCTCTCTCTTTTTCTTCTTCTTCTTCCACAACAGTGCTCCTCGCCACATTCCTCTTTGTGGGCCAGAACAGCACAAACAATTCTCTCATTCTCTTTGTCTTGTCTCTTATGTTTTCTATGAGATCCTCAGGAGTGATGCACGCCAGGTGGCTGCTGCTGCATTTCTGAATGGGAGCTGTGGGAAGAGAGGATGGAGGGCAGGTCAGGAGGGAGGAACCAGGGGGGGCAGTTTGGACCAGGGATGCTGAGGAAGGGCGAGAGGAGAGACGGCACGTGGAGCAGCGGCGGCGTGGGAGAAGGCGTGATGCCTGGGATGCAGACGGGGTGAGAGGAGGAGGAGGAAGACGAGGAGGAGGCGGTGTGCGGGTTGATCCCTCTAAAAGCCTTGGCTCTTTCAGCAGGCTCAAATTATTACAAGCGTGCGAGGAACAAGGGCTGTGCTTGGGGGTGAGCCACCCAGGAGAGCACCTAGCCTCGGGGCGGTTTTCAGAAGAAAGTAACATGGGAGAAAAATAATAGGAGGTGGGAGTACAAGAAGGAAGGAGGGGAGTGGTGGGTCGAGGGTTTTGGAGCTGTTGTTGAGAAAAGTTAAGGGGATTTTTATTCTCTTCTGTTTCCCCATCTCGCTGAACGCCTGCCTCCCTGCCTCCTCGGCCCTGCTCTCGTTCTCTGAGGCCTTTCATGCTTTCCGCTGCACTCCTCTCCACTCGGGCCTTTCTCTCTCTCTCTCTCTCTCTCTTTTCTCTCCATCAATCCTCCCATGCTCCGCTCTGTTGTTTTCGACAAGGCCATCTGGAGACGTCAGTTAATATGGTAACAAAGCTCTTTAGGCAGACAGATCGCTGCTCGGACTGGCGAAGGGCTCCCTCCCTCCTCCAGGCTTCTTCTTCATTCACCTACCCCGACTTCACTCTCTCCCTCCCTCCCTCCCTCCCTCCCTCTGACTATCTATTCATGATTGATTAAACTCCACAAGCCGGCCAACTTTACTGCTGTTGAGGTCTCTGTTTCTCTCTCTCTCTCTTTTCTGTAAACTGTCACTTTGTTGTGGTTTTTCCCAACTACTCTTAATTTGTATCTACACTAAGATGCATTAAAACTTATTACTTACAACTTTTTCTGACTACTTTGTACATATATAATGTTCTGTTATGTTCTAGCACGGACCAAGGCTATAGAAACCTGGTGAAGGTTTTAACAGACCGCCACGCTTTGTGTGAAACACGACGGAACAGGCCTCTACAGTCTCAAAAAGTCAACTTGACTAGTGAGCGAGTGTTGAGCAGTTCTCATACACCGGTCATAGCTATACTTTCGAAAAGTAATGCACTGTAATTTTTATGTATCCCAAAAAATCTATTTGTATGTAATCTATGAACTAGGAAGTATAAATATCGGTGAACGCCGCGTAGGGAGGAGGTCGGGGTGGATGAGTGGGTCTAAAAATACCTGACTTTCTCCCAGGACACCTCTGTTCATGACTTGTGTGAAACCAGAAGTCCGGTGTGGCGTGGCGTAACTTAACTACAATCCTTTCCTAAACCTAACTAACTAGTTTTGTTGCCTAAGACGGAAAACGGAAATTTATTTAGAAAAGACTGTAGCGGAAATTGACGCTGGACATTTTGTTGGAAAACGTACCAAAAATGAAGAATAACTTTTTGTAAGATATCATACGAACCGTTGTATGAGAATACGTTGAGCAGTTGCGAGCGTGTACGGAAGGTTGAGCTCGCGCTCATCACAGCCACATGCTTGCAGGACCGCATTTGTGCACACTGAGCAGAAATGCTCCCTCCCGAGGTTGCTTTTTTTGCTCATGATTCTATGGTTGGATGTAGCTGCTATTAGGAGAATCCCAGGGATTAGCAAAAGAGCATAAGGAGAATTGGACAGTAATGAAATGGTGTATGGTTATGTCAGCATGGAGAAAACTAATTTATAACAGGGAACGTGTTGAAAACTGTGAGTGAATTTGATACATGGTCTTAGGGACTTTGTCATAGGGACAAAGATTGAATATCTTGGCCTCTGCTACATTGACTTTTTTTTCAGCCACTTGTAAATCCCCAAACTTTATGGAAGTACAATAGTCTATCTCAGGAGTCCCTCTTTAAGAACTAGACTAATACAACAAAACAACTTTTTCTAACAGTTTCTTTTTCTTTTGTTTCTCTCCCTTTTGCTCCTCTTCCATCCCTCATGCATCCCTTCTTCATCCATATTTCTCACAAACCACACAGTCTTAAAACCATCCTACTTGTCGTCGTAGCCTGTAAGCCCAGGCCCTAACCCTAAACTTACCCCTGGAAGAAAATGACAACCTGCTGAAACCGCCTCGCTCCATAAAACCGTCCTCATTCCAAAGAGATAAAACTCAACCAAGGACAAGAACACACTCACTGACACACTTACCGCTCTCTCTCCCTCTCTCAGTGATGTGAGGCCCACGGGCCACGGCGTGCTGTGACTGATATGCGTTCTGACATGTCAAACGGGGAGGCGGCGCGGCGCTGCCCGTGGCAACCAGGAGAAACATGCTAATAGCGAGGTGCATTAGTGCACTCACAGACGGCCCCGCTAATCAGAGAGGACATTCGCCCCACTCTGACTCTATACGGCAGCGAGAGTGGCTCCTCCATCACTCTCACCACCCATCCGCCGTCACCAGCAACAACTCACACACCCACACTTACCTCACCTCAGCCGTCTTCACCTTCAAGCCTCGCCCAAACCTACAAGGAGCTACCATAATCTATTCCAATGGAAGCTGTAATTAGTAGTAGTGAGTAGTGTTATGATAGAAAAAACATGCATAGATACTGATACCACTTCATTATCTTGCCTCATAAAGTTGTTGCTAACGTGCTGCTAGAAAACAATTGCTAATAAACACATCCACACGGAGCAACATCAGTTATTCATTCAGTTGAATGTAAGTCCAAAACTAACTCTCCTTTTAGCTCAAGTTTGGTCTCCACCAACTCATGAAAATAATATCTGGCTCTTTAGCAGCGAGATGTTTCACTTTCTTCACCAGCTAGTCACTAACCTCGTCTGTCGGCTGTTTTTGCAGCCTGGTCTCCAAAACATTCCCATACAACAAATCTGCATTGTCAATTACGTTTCGAGGGAACGTATATTCTCCTGGATTACGTTTGTTTTTTGATGTATCATAATATGTTTAATCAAAGTCAGCATAGGGAGGAGATCGGGGTGGATGGTTGGGTCAAACACAGGGACTGGTGTCCCTTGTGTAACCAAAAGTAATTACTTATTTTAACCCAAATCATAATCTTTTACTAAACCTAAACAAGTAGTTTTGTTGCC
This sequence comes from Adelosebastes latens, assembly GCA_916700685.1. Classification (NCBI taxonomy): domain Eukaryota; kingdom Metazoa; phylum Chordata; class Actinopteri; order Perciformes; family Sebastidae; genus Adelosebastes; species Adelosebastes latens. The sequence continues at coordinate 9,221 of CAKAKR010034990.1, read as the reverse complement.
TAAACCTAATCTCTATAAACAGATTCTGCATTCGCATGTCAGTAGGCAACGGGACCAGATTTTGGTATCAGAAGTGTTCTGGTTTCTGTTTGTAGTATCAAAGAACGTATATTGCCAAGAAGTGAAAGACAATAGTTCATTCCATTGCAACATCAGCGCCAAGCAGCAAAGCTACGCTTCCGTCATTTTGGACTGAAAGCGACTACCGGACGCCAGTGAAACGGCCGCCTAAAAAGTGACGTACAAAAGTAAAACTAAATAATTTCTATTCAATTGTCATATTCTACTGTTTCAGTGATTTTGCAGAATGTAAAATTTGATCACTTACTTCACCGTAAAGAGTTTTCATACCACCAAGAGTTACTACAAATATGGGAAGAGAAAAACTTTTCTTATAGACTCACACTGCAGTTACTTCTCTCTTTAAATACCCAGAATAAAATCATTACAGTTTATGGAGAGTAAAATC
>CAKAKR010034989.1:0-10823 GCA_916700685.1 Adelosebastes latens | reverse complement strand
CAGTGTAAAAATGTGACATGGAAGCCTTCAGTGATCCACCCACTTTAGACAACAAAGATGTTTAACAATGTTATGACAAAAGTAATTACCTTACCTGTTTTTTTGCATTTCAGTTGAACTTGTGCTCATCTCCCTCAGCTATCGCAGACACTTAGAAACAGCGTTTTTGTAACAAAGCGTGTTTTAGACGTTTGTTACTGCATCAAATATCATGTTACAGTATCACAGATAAACTCTTAATGGCAGTGTGATTAAATGAAAAGCATCTGAATGTCACACTAAATTGTTGGTTATTGAATATCTGGTGTCTGTAATTATTACAATTATTGATAATGATGGTTTAGAAGCTATTTTGCCGATACATCCATCAAACCGATGGATCTTTTCATGTGTGTGAGTCACGTCCAGGCGGGTTAGACTCTAGATGTCTGCAGAGGTGCAGCTGAACTCGATGGTCAGGTTCATTTCCACACCGGATAAGCTCTTTCTTCTCTGCCCTACTTTGATGTTTTGCGCTCCTGGATGAATCTTCGCTGCTCTCTCTCTCTCTCTCTCTCTCACCGCCTGGATCCGTCTTCCTCGCTCCGTACCCTTTGGGTGACTTTGCCCTGTTGGCTGTCTGTCTCTCTCTCTGGTTATCTGTCTCTTTCTCTCCACAAATACGTCTGTTTTCTCTGTGTTGAAGTGTTCAGCTACACCATTTTGAGATGTGTGGGCAGGAAACAGAATTGTATAGAATTTATAATTATAGCTGCTGCGCCATAAACATGTTGAAAAACTGATGGATGTAAAATGTTCAACCCTGTCTCCTACAAAATTACATCCCCCATACAACTAAACTGCATTCTTAATTACATTACAAGGCAAACATATTTTCACCTGGATTACAGTAACAGTTGTAAACAGTTTTAAACAGTTTTAAACACGTGGTTAACGTTGTGGATTGAAACAAAACAAAAAACGCAACAAAACTACTTTGGTTTAGGCAACAAAACTATTAGTAAAAAGACATCATGGTTTGTCTTAAAATGACTACGACATTGAAACAAAACAACTTTGTTAGGTTTAGGCAACAAAAATAAGTGAACTTTGACTTTTAGTTTCACACTGACACGAACGGCGGTCTCCTGGAGGAAAGTCCGCACACCCGTAGTGCATTTTCTCGTTTGTTATACTCGTTGTCATTCCATGTAACTGTCATTAACGGTTGCTGAATATACTACGCCACCTCTGCGTGTCACACGTTGTACCACGTCACTTGCTGTGGCTTTCTGCGGACTATTACAAACGAATTTGTGATAGCCTACGTCAAAGACAAACGTTTCCTCCGAACGTAATTAAGAATGAAATTTTGTTGTATGGAAATGTCATTTTGTAGGAGACACTAGGGTTGAAAATGTTTCACTATCCTGAAAGTGAAACATCATCTCCAGCGCAGAGTACATAATGATATGCATACACTTCTTTATAAGATATTGTTGTTGTTTACATCAGTATGTTTGACCACTCGTACCACAGATTATGTTGGACACATTAGTAAACACGGATCTTGAACCGTCCCCTCGGTCCTCCACTTGTTTGGTTTTCAGATTCTGCTCCCCGAAGACAGAATTAACTGGCCTGTGAACGTTACACTTGACCAACTAGTAGCTACACCCCAATTAGCTGCTCATGTTTTCTATCCGGTGAGTTTTAATGAACACACTGGTGAGTTTATTTTCCAAATAAAGAGCAGAGATAACTCAGACTCTGCGGTACTTGTCTGATGGCATTTAATCTGGATCTGGTTCGAGGTTCAGTTAGAGACTGTAAAGCTCACTTTGTTCGGGCTATTCTCATACACCGTTCGTAGCTTTACCTACGAAAAGTAATGCACTGTAAAGCTTTGGTTATACTTTCCGCAAGGACTGACGCACGGAGATGAGCTGATGTGGCGTTTGACTCTTCTGTACTCCTTGCAGGTTTCTGCTCGTGACAAAAGCTTCTCAAAGTGCTCCATCTTCTCCACCCTTCCGCGTCCGCATAGTTAGAACATGTTGGATGTGCACGGACCGGCGAAAACCTGCTGCACGGAACCCCTGCGAAAGGCCGTGTCTGATGGTGTGACGTCACTTTGGCAGTGTGGACACTTGCGACCCTCTCGGATGCGGCAAGCATAAATTAAGCATAATTCGTATATATATATCCCACAAAATCAATTCGGATGTAATCCACGTAATCGTGAACCAGGAAGTATAAAGAGCCACAAACTACGGAGGACTTTCGCCCAGGAGATCAGTCTTTGTGTCCCGTGTGACAGAAGTCAGCGTTGATTTATTTGTCACGTAACTTCCGTACTTAAGTAACGCCACTTCCGGAGTTATTTTAACCCAAACCTTAATCTTGGTTGTGTCTAGAAGGTAACCCTTAAATCGTCAAAACTTGCAAAAAACTCTCACGAGACTCGCTGCCCGACGACCTATCCTAACCTTGACCATCTCGCGAGAGTGTTGCAATTTGTTTGTTACCTTCTAGACACAATCCTTGATCTTTTCCCAAACATAACTAAGTAGTTTTGATGCTTAAACCTAACCAAGTTGTATCCTGTGAAGACTGTATGCATCTAACGAGCACATATTGCTGGACATTGGTAGGAAAACGCCCCAAAAATGAGGAATAACTTTTTGTAAGATATCATACAAACTGTTGTATGAGGATACGTTGTTCTGTTACTGCACATTAATGCTTGGTTTAATGAGATGTACAACAGTTTGTCAGGTTTTATGATCAGTGCATCGCTGTGTATTGATTGATAAGAGTAAATCAGGCTGTATAACGTTGACATCTGACAGCTGCCATTTAGCTGTGATTCATGTTTGATAGAAAAAACAGACTGATGGAAAACAAGCATCACTTTGAAGTGAGGTGTGCAGAGACTCTTAATCACGATCTTCATTTATACCATAGAGAGGACTGCGTAGGAGGAATACATTCGTTGTTGTAGTTCCTTCTGTTTGTCCATAGAGGTCATAATCTTCATAATCCCTCTTTAAAACTCCAGATGTCTGGATATAAAGTAACAGATGTTCTTTTCTGCGTCTCAGTTGCTGTTTCGATATCTCACTTCTCTCTCTGTGTGTCTCTCTGCAGCATCAGCAGCAGGTGGTGCAGGCGGTGGAGCGGGCCAAGCAGGTCACCATGGCTGAACTCAACGCCATCATAGGAGTGGGTGTATTACACACACACAAACACACACACACACACACACACACACACACACACACAAACAGTAATAGTAGATGCTGTAAGACAGATCTAACAGAGATAAATGCTTTACAGAGAGTGGGAAAGATATTTTTTAAAGATGATAGTGGAACTAAACACTAACTGCTAAATGGACCAGTTAGCTGCTTCCTTTTGAAGAGAAAGACGTGAATAATAATAATTTCTACCTTATTTATTCACTAAAGTTCAGTAATTGAACATTTTTATTCTTTTAACTATTGAGTTTTACAATGTGAACAATAGGTCTTTCAATATTTGTTCATCACAGCAGAGTGTCGTGTGTTTTTAATATTTCCAAAAAGCACCTGTTGATTGCTTTATGCAAAGGGTTTAGAGCCGTGGATTTCCATCGGCATGGCAGATATCATTGACCAGTTTTATCTTATCACAGATTATGAGTATCAGCGTATATGCTGGCCGATAGGTAACAAGGAATTGCAGTACAGAAATGTCTAACATACTGTATATTTGAGGTAATTTGGACACAGTGTCATGAGTTTTTCCACCAGAGAGATCTGACAAGTTTGCTTTTCAACTGCAAAATGTCCCGCCTTGAACAAATCTAGCTAAATTTAAAGGTGTAGTGCGTAGGTTTTTGCGACATCTAGCGGTGAGGTTGCAAATTGCAACCAACTGAAACTTCTCCCGTGTGCCAAGTGTGTAGGAGAACTACGCTGGCCGACGTGAAAACATGAACGGCCCTCTTCAGAGCCATTTTTATTTCCAGGTGATTATACACTAAATAAAGTATACTTATTAATATCATATTCCATTTCTGCCAATTGATTCCCCTAAATGTTGCACACTGTTCCTTTAAGGGATCCTCGGAAATGTACATTTACTTTTATTTCAAAAACAGCAACAACAACAAACAATGTATATTGAGTGATATATCTCTATATTTTTAGATTTTTTATTTTTTTTATTATAATAATAATGAAGAAAAACCTCCTGCACACTGTCTTGCTTACTGCTGGTATCTTTATTTATTAACAACATTTTTTTTTTTTAAGCGAGAGTAAGCAGTCATATGTTCAGGTGTCCAGAGACTTTAAAAAAAAATTGAGGATACTTTAAAATATATCACCTCTAATATCCAGTCCTGGTCTGGCTCCAGATGTTTTAGGTATTATGTGGTGCTCCTAATGTTTCTTATTTCGTCCCTCAGTTCTCCTTCCTGTCTGTCTTCTTCTTTGTCTTCTACCGTACAAAGTGCTTCAAGTCAGACTGCAACATCACAGTAATAATTATTTCTGTGTGCGGTTCAGCAGCAGCAGCTCCAGGCTCAGCACCTCTCCCACGGCCACGCCATCCCCGTCCCGCTAACGCCACACCCGGCGGGCCTCCAGCCCCCCCTGCCCCCCGGAGCCGGTACCGCCAGCCTGCTGGCTCTGTCCTCCGCCCTGAGCCACCAGCTGCCGCTCAAAGACGACAGGAAACACCACGACAACAACGGCGAGCACCCGAGAGGTAAGACCTGCTCTGTACTGGTGTTGTTGTGTTTATGTCTGTTTTAGCAGTCACAATGTGAAGTTTTGGTTTTGTTTGGTTACTTCCTCATCCATTTTTATTTAATACAAATATTAATTTTAATTCTACTTTACAGCCGTATCTAGGAAGGATGCAAACATATGAGAAGGGAATATATAAATCTTCAAAGCTTCAAAATGTATTGCCAGTTTTTTTTATGTTGAAATTCATTCTTGCATCACATCAAATAAGATTTTCATTAGATTGCTGTAAATCTTTATCCACTGACAGATTATTTATCCTTTTGTTTATCTGAGATATTTAAAAAAATACAGACAACCTAATATAACATGTCAATATTTAATACAAATTGCACAAACTGTTTTACGTCGTTCATAAGCAGATACTAAATGCGTTTGATAGACATAAATACTGAATGTTTTTTTTTTTTTTTATATCTTTTTTTCAATTAATAATGATCCCAAACTACTTTACATGTCTGGAATACTCAGTCAAAGTTGTGAATTATACCACCACTTGTACTGGCTGATGCTTAATTGTTAGTACTCTGAATGAACAGCAGTTAAAGCAATTAAAAACTGATTTGTCATTATGCTGTTTTAATTGGTCTAATAGGGAGCGATACACAACCACCATGATGCCTCTTTGCTTTTGCACACGCACAACGCCTCTGATTCTTCCACGAGCTCACTGACTTTGAGCTCAAGCATTTAATTACAGTACATAGAGACTGTGTGTGTGTGTGTGTGTGTGTGTGTGTGTATAGAAACAGTGTGTGCCAGCTCTTAATTACTCTGTAGCAGGCAGCATGACTGTGAGTGTTTTTACAGTAGAGCAGTTAACCTTGCCCTGTGGCTGCAGTAAAGCTAACAGCTGCTAACTCAGGTTATACTTCCCCCCATTAGCAGCACAATCAATAACAATCAAATTCCTCTCGCTGAGTTCCTGTGAATGGGCGTGTATGTAGAATAAGAGCTTTCTTTATTTGTATTTTAAATTAATTTGTTCTAATTCATGCTGTTTCCTATGAGGTCACTTTGTTGCCAAATTTGGTTTCATTTTGACCCCTCTGGGCTCCTTAATTTACAAAAAATTCCAGCAACTTTTCAGACAACATCCCCATTTTCAGTGTTAATATGTTGACCTTGAACCTTCAAAGCATTCGGCGATAAATACAAACAGCTGACCGTGTGTACATAGCAGAGGTGTGGACTCGAGTCAGACTTGAATCCAAATTTGATGACCTGAGACTTGACTTTACAAAATCTAAAATAAGACTCGTAACTTGACTTGAACTTGACTTCACTTGGACTTGAGCCTTTTGACAGGAAATAGTTGATACTGTTCGCGTACAAAAACTATGCGATGGTCAACAAATAACGAATTGCAATATGCAAAACACGCAGGTTGAAAATTACAGACGACAACGCAAATGGTATTATATTTAGTGAAGAGTGTATTATGACTTGTTTAGGACTCAAAACTCAAAGTTTAGGACTCGGGACTTGACTTGGGACTTGTCAGTCATGACTTGTGACTTCCTTGTGACTTGCAAAACAATGTCTTGGTCCCATCTCTGGTGCATAGTATGTACATTTAGGCTGCTAGCTTGTCTAATCTAAAGAGGCCTGATGATCACAGAACTTTCACTGGAAAATATTTATTTTTCTGCTAAGAGAAAGAAACTGTAGCAAATATGACCTGATGTCGTCTTGCAACCTCTTGCAAGACGAAACGTATTAAAAATCCACAGTGCCTGGAGCATATTGGACAACGTCTAGCTGTTAAAACTAAACTAAACTGTCATAAACAAAGCATTATTTTTTTACATTTATTAATCAGAGCATTCATGATAATCACTCCAAATCTGCAGGGGGAGGTGCGCTCTCTCTCTCTCTCTCTCTCTCTCTCTCGTAGACTGTCCTTTCACTTCCCGGTCGTTTCCCTTCTGTCTGTAGATTGCTACAATGGGGGGGAAATAGAATTAGGGACGAAAGTTGTATTTACAACCACGAAAAGCAAGCTTGTGTTCTGTCTGTCTATCGATCTCCTCCGCTCCGTTTCAGTACTCTGGACAGCACCGCACCTACACACGTACACGTACCTACACACGCACCTTTAGCCATACTCATGTCACCATTTCACAGCACAAACGCCCACTTGCTTACAGTGTTTTTATACAGCGAGAGGTACCGGATCCACGCAAATAGGTACCGTAACACAGGCAGTCAAAAAACGAGGTCCGGGATCCTGTTCTGGCACAACTTAAGCCCTGCTTGCAGGTTTTGAGCAGCCTTTGGCAAAAAAAGAAATTCAGGACAGAGATGGTTGACGACCATCTTTAAATTTTCAAACTGCTTTTTGTTGCACCAGCAGCTGCTGAAGTCCTTCATGTGTCTTTCTTTATGCAAACACTGTTTTCTGAGTATAGCCAGCCAGTATAGTCGTCTATTTCTGCTTTGTTTCCAGTGCTGCAGGCATGAAATAACAGGAAAAGTCTGAGTGAATGTACTTTTATCTTTAGCTGACATTAATGAGACCTCAGGTAATATCATCACCAAGCAGAATCAGTATCAATGGCAACCATCATTAGCTGTATTCCTCTCTTTCTCTGTGTGTGTAATGTGTGTTTATGTGTGACTTAGTGTCTATCTTTGCTCATGTATTATTGCTCTTGTTGCTGAGACATTAATTTCCTTAATTAGTCTTTTTTTTTCTGTCTCCTGCCCTCCGCCTCCTCAGACAGAGACTCGGTCAAGGTAAGTTCTTCATTCTCTCTGTTACATCATGACGAGTTTGCTCTACAGTCTCATTTATTCTCACTCAACTGAGCTTTATAAAGACATTTTATTAATTAAATAATATCTAAATTCCTTTATCAGGTCACACAACCTGCAAAACAGCAATTTCTTTCTTTCTTCATTCCTTTTCATTCGTAACTCCCCTGCTAGTAGCTGAAGACTAATATTTGATATCAAGAACATGAAGTGAGACTCATTTAAGGTTAAAAAAACAAAAGATAAGAGTCCAAACATGTTAGGATTAATACGGTATGCTAATCATTTACTTGGCTGCATTTATTTGAATATTGTTTTGTAGGGCTGTCCTCGACCAAAGACATTTCTAGTCGACTAATCTGTTAGTTGATTTAATCGACAGATCTGTAAAACTGAGTTTCTCCACAAAGAGTCACACAAAAGCACCACTTTAAATCTGGTGTTTACCAGACATGTGCTCAGATGTTTCTTAGAAATAAGTCACTCAGCATGAAAAAAGCATAAAAAATGACTAATCGACTAAAGAAATCTTAGTCGACTAAGACCAAAACAACTGATTAGTTGACTAAGAGGGGGCAGCACTCATTTTTTGTCAACTTGATGTTTGTTATAAATAACTGTAATGGTTCTATATAATTTTACAGCATGTTCGGGTAAAGAATATCATATGATATCATAAGCAAAGAACATGAAGTGAGACTGATATATGATATTTGCCTTCCTAGTTCAAAACTGTGTCAACTACTGTATGAAGGAAAAATAAACTCAAAACCAGAGTCCAAACGTGTTATGATTAATATGGTATGCTAATAATTTGCTAATAATAGCTAATTTTCAGGTAAAGTATAAAATCAGAGAGTAGTTGTGTGTGAAAAATCTATCTTTAACAGAGATGTTAAATATCATATATACATCATATACTTAGATATAACACTTTTTTGATGTTCTCTGCTTCATATTTTAACACAAATTATTGTGTCAAAAAGGTTGATAAGTATTTTTAAAAATGTAAATGTGGCTCATTACTTGGACATTATTTAATAATGATCAGAATCCTCTGCCAGGGATGCAACTTGCTTGATTAATTGATTAAACCGTTGATTATTTTCTCGATTAATTGATCAGTTCTTTTGGTCTATAGAATGGTAAAAAAAATGTTGGTCAGTGTTTCCCAAAGCCAAAGACGACGTCCTCAAATGTCTTGTTTTGTCCTCAACTCAAAGATATTCAGTTTACTGTCATAGAGGAGTAAAGAAACCAGAAAATATTCACATTTAAGAAGCTGGAATCAAGAGAATTCAGATTTTTTTTTTCCTTAAAAAAAATACTGAACCGATTATTAGCTCTATCCACCGCCATCATTTCCCTCTCAGAAGATTAGTTTCCTCTGATCCACTAGTCATTTATGTATTCCACATTTTACTGCAAAAAAAATCATGTATTTTAAAACATTCAGATTTGTGGAAACGGAGACAAAGAGGAAGAAAAAAGAAGCAAAAAGCGCCCGTGTGACTAGTGAAGGAAGGAGGCAGTTCAACAGAGCAACATTACATCCAGCACTTGTAGTAATTAGTCCCTTAAGCTGAGTTTTTTTCCCAAGGCAAACATTTGGTTTGTTGAATACTCAATGAGCAGATTAGCATTTCTTTATTCCGGCAGCTCACACGCACACACACGCACACACACACACACACACACACACACACATGCAGGAGTTTAGCAGGTTGTGGGTGTTCTCTGGTGTTTTGGAGGAGGTGGAGACAGGAGGAATGTTTAATATGTTATCTCCTGCCCCCCATGTAGTATATCCTCCTCCTCCACACACACACACACACACACACACACACACACACACACACACACACACAGCAGAACGAGAAAGAGAAATGGTTTACATTATTACAGTTCAGCTACAAGGTCAGTGAGAAGGCATCTGTCTTTCTCACTCCTCACTACTCTCTGTCGAGCTGCCAAAGCATAAAACCAAAAATTCGATTTCACCCTTGAAGGAGACTTCTGCTTATTATCTGTTAGATTTGTAAGATGAAGACAGAGAGACAGGCAGGGCTAAACCCTATTTTTTATTTGTTTGTTTCAAGAAGGAAGTCTTTACAACTTTTTTGTTAGATGAAAAAGACCTGTTTTTTTTACATACAGACTTGTTTATGTGTACTGGGCTTTAATGCCTTAAATGAGGCTTTCAAATATGAAATATATGACATATATTTATGAAGGAGAGGAGCAGAAGTTACTTTTCAGATAAAGATTCTACATACAAAACCTGTGATGAGTTTATGCAACCTGATATCATGGGAAGGCGTATAAATAGCACTACATTTTAAAGACATTTTGCGTGTCATGGTAAAGCATTTTAGGCTTCTGGCAAGTCACTTCTACCAAGTTGTTTACATGAAACGGTCGCAGTTAGGTTTAGGCCACAAAACCACTTAGTTAAGTTCAGGGAAAACATCATGGTTTGGCTTAAAGTAAGTACATAATCTAAGTAATGTATGTATGTAAACATTGTAACATAAGTATGGAAAACACATCACAAACGTCACTAACGTAACTTCAAAATAACTCAACACTGTTCCGCCCACCATAAAGCAGTATTTCTCACTTTTTATGCTACGTCACTAGCTCTGAGCGTAGCATATTTACGCAGATGCATTTACATTACGGTCAGTACAGACTACATGGCGTACAAATGACACGCCAACAACGGTGTTGTTATTGCACTTTACAAATTGCTGTGTCATTCATACGCTATTTGGTAAGACCGAACTGGATTATAAGATATTATAAATCCACCAAATCATGTGGATGGTTTTGTTATGTGAATGCAGAATATGTTTGATATTTGGCTTTTGGGCTTTGTTGTTACTCCCTAAATAACTTCAAACATAATGTGTCATATTAATGGTGAAGTATAAATAATGACTTGACTGTTTTAATACAATGCTACAGTAGAATGCAAATCATTGTCAGATTTCCTCCATAGGCTTCCCCCGGCTCTCCCTCTCTCTCTTACACACACACACACATAAAAACAGACAAATGTGCCTCCTCACTTGGCCGATAAATGTGTGGGAGTATGTGTAAGTCATCAGTTTCTCCTTTGAAAGAGGCTGAATAGCCCAACAGCCAGAGAGTGAATTGGTGCCTCCGGTTCTCCAAATCACACAACTCTGTCTGCAGACAATGATGTCACACATCTTACTTTTTTTAAACTCTCATCATACAGACATGCATACAAGTTGTAAAACATTTGTGTCTTGCAAGCACTTTGTC